>VNKB01005338.1:91686-109023 GCA_008042735.1 Drosophila leontia
GTTTTGGGGGGGGGGGGGGGGAGGTGGATACACCTACAGATATGGAATATTTGTGTGTGCTTTTGACAAACATTTGGTGTTTGTTCATTTGTAATTTGGTTGCCGGCATTTGCATTCAGATTCACATTCGCTTTAGCCAAATTGGAATTGAATCAAACGATTGCCGCGGGACATTTGCCGTTAATAAAGCCATTCAATTTTAATCATCGCCATTGAATGCAAAGCATTTCGCATTTCGCAAACTGAACTGAACAACACAGAACAGGACAACAATGGCAGGAGAAAAACGGCAGGAAACGGGCTGACTGGCAAACAAACAGTATGGCCAAGTATTTACCCTGAACAAATTTGCGGCAATCGGCCGCATTGTTGACACATTTTGTTTGGCGGCTTTTGGTAATTCAATTTGGTATTTGATTAAACTAAAACCAGCCCCTTAATCCAGCCTCTACTGCTGTTGCTGTTGCTTTTGCTGCTGTTGCTGCTGCCTGCCTCCAAGACTCATTTGCGGTGCTCCTGCATATTTAATGTCAAATTTTTATTATCCTTCTGCTGCTCCTGTCGTGGCAAAAAAAAAAAAAAGGAGTGAAGGGAAAACACGAAAAAAAAGTAACCAAGAAGCAAAGTTTGGGGTAAAGTTTTCCAAGGCGCCCTGACTTCAACTCAGCTCAACTCAACTCATCTCATCTCAGTTCGGTTCGGTTCAGTTCAGTTCGGTTAAGTTCGGTTCGGATGTCAGCCCCATCAGGAGCATTCAGCTGGGGAGTTGTCAGTGTCCTGCTCCCAGTGCCGCTCCCGGTCCCGATCCGACCCTATCTCCTGCACATCCTGTGGCCCATTTGCCGCTCACTGTGGCAACTGAGGCGTCATCATCGAGCTGGGTCCATTGTTGCTGTCCTAGCAGGACATCCAGGGACTGTTCACGGGGGGAGAGAGAGAGAGAGAGAGGAGGGGACTTTCGGGCTTTTCGGTAAAAATGAAGTTTTTCCCGTTCTTTCGTCATGAATTGATAATGTACACATGCTCATAAGGGGATGCGTGTGCGGGGATGTCGGCGGCAGGATAAGGGCAAGGGCGAAAGGACTCGGCTATTTGCATACGTATGTGGATGTTTATCCGTTTCTGTAGTTGTATCTATAATACTGCTGAATGCACATCGCCCCGGCTGCCTGCTGTATGTATGAATTTGTAGATTATTTAGCCAAAAGTTGAAAGGTATTTCGAACAAACTAAAAAACAAAGAGCAACTCTCACACTCCCGCCCACGCCCCCAGACGCATGTGGGGGGAAAAAGAGCAGATGAGCGAAAGAAAAACAACAGAAAAACCCCAAAAACTTTTATTAAGTTGGAAGATATTTTGTTGAAATTTATACACATTTGCTTTCTTCTTCACCGACCGCTCCTTGCCCCCTTCACCTCCGCATGCCAGCTTAGAGCTCACTTTTGTTTTGTTAAGTTTTTTCCCGATGCTTTTCCGTGTGTTTTCTTTTCGTTTTTGCCCCAAATTTTTTTATTTTATGTTGTTGTTGCGCCAGGCCATTAAAAAACTACAAGCAAATGGTTCGGCACAAAATTCGGCATTCGTCGTCCTGCCTCTATTTCTTTGTCTTCCGTTCCGTTCTATTCCATTCCTTGCTTATTTTTTTCAGATCCTGCTTCAGCTTCTTCGGCTTGCATTCCGCTTCATGGGGATTTATATTTTTTAATGGAAAGTTAAGCTCATAATAAACTGTGAAGAAAATGGAGCGTCTTAGTTTCGTTGCTCGTTAGTTTTGCGAAAGTAAACAAAAATCTGCTGACTGTCCTACGCTTTTTCCATTTCCCTTCCCCGTGTGCGTGTATGTGCCGGTTTGTTTGTCTGTTTGTTCGTCCTTGTGTGCGCATCTGTGTGCTGAAGGATTCGCCGCAAAACTTTGAAGGATTTGGCATACCTTGAGGTGGGGTAATACTCGTACCTGTGGTCAGAGCCGTGGCCTTTTCGGATTGAGGCAAAGGGTTGCGCTTGTTTTTCGGATTAAGAGCACATTCTTAGTTCCGGGGTTCAGTCAAATATCAATCAAAGTGACTAGAATTGATTTTTGCATTAATTAAAGATCTGAGATTTTATAAGAAATGTCAGAGGCATTTAATTATAGCAAGGATATCACGTTTCCTTGAAATTGAAATTATTTTATTTGTACAGAAGTCGATGCAATTATTAAACAAGAAAATCAATTGCTTGTCTGGACTTTATTTCCTAACCAAGAAGTTTTCTTTATTAAAAAATAAATTATCCTAAATTTCGCCAATTAATACGCCTGTTTGATCTTTCTTTGACCTTTGGGATTTATAACTTCAAAGCCCTCATTACGGCACATATTTCTGGGAATAATCCCCTTTGAAAACCATTGGGACCATCGTGCAAATCCGCATTTCTGTTTAAATCATTTCGCCGTAAACTAATAATATATGCCGGCAATTAATAGCTGTTTCAGTGTCCCTTTTTGGGCTGTCAAAAGCTAGGATTAACCAGACCAAAGTCACCGCGAACAATGCCATACATAAAACTAAACATCTAAATTGGGGCCTACGGCCATTCATCAGGACACACAATTTGCATGATTATCGCGGGGTGGCAGAGATTTGGCGGGGGAGTGGACCGAAATCGATAATGAAAGTCGGGCAATGAATGGCGAAAATTATAATAAAGCACCAAGGACCGGCGCCAACTATGTATGTGTATGCACTCGTGTCATTTGGCTAACATATTTATAAATAATTTCCATACTAATATGCATTTTATGTAATTAGCGGTTAAAATAATAAATACACTACATAATTATCGCTCATTGGCTGACCGCACAGAGGCAGCGCCAGAAATGAACTAGCCGCGTGGAAGTGGAAGTGGCCGTGGCGATGGAGTGGAGGGTGGCAGTGGCAGCGGAAGTGTGGCCACCCATTATTCCCTGCGATTGTGCATGAGTGTGTGTACTTATAGTCGGTCACTTATCGCTGCTTGTGCAGGTGAATCGCTGTGTGTCGGTGTGTGGGCGTGGCATTAAGGCATTAGCACCGCAAAAACATCAACTAATTGTGCATTTTAGCGATAATAAACACAACCGTCCGCTGGCTAAGAGTTTATTATTTCAGGAGCCTGGATCAGGTGGCCCTTAAATAAGGGAGTGCAGAAATGCTACACCCGAACCAATGCCACACATGTGACAAAAAGTTTGACATTCCCAGAGGGCGCGCACAGAAATTAATAAGCGTCGCATTTATTAGCAGTCAAATAAAGTGATCAAAATGTCACTCATACGCAACGTATGCCGCCAGCTGATGCTGCGGCCAGAGTAAAATATTCCACACTGTGTGTATGCCAGTTCACCCGCGTGTGAGTGTGTGTGTGAGCAACAGTCAAGCCAACAAACAAAGCCACACTGCCACGCCTCCACAACGTTAAATATTTCAAATAGTTAAGCGCATTAGCGGCACTTTCAGTTTGGGTTCGGTTCGCTGGCTGAAGTGGGTTGGGTTGGGTTGGTTTGGTTCGTTGGCTAGATGGTTGGGCTTTTGGGCTGGAAAGCAGACAGCTGCCACTTTGCCGGCTCCTCTTTCTGTCCCGACCCGGCCTCCTTCTGCTCTGGCTCCTGCCCCTGCCCCTGCCGTGCAACAAATCCTTTTGCATATGCCGAGAGCTATCGCATATCAAGCATACGCAGCATGCGCCGCAGCCAATTAAAGTTTTTAATTCCCGCGCACCGCACCACCGCGCGGCAGACAGGCAGACCCAGAAGCGGATCGGAGCGGAGTGCAGTCCTTATCCATTATCCATGACAATTGTTAAATGAACTTTACGCTCTAATGAGCTCATGGTACATGAATTAAAAATTCCCCAACTTTGGTCTGCATCTCTCGCTGACTTTCGTTTAAGTCTACGTCGCATTCCAGGAAGGGGGGAACCAAAGGTGGGGAA
Organism: Drosophila leontia; assembly: GCA_008042735.1. Taxonomy (NCBI): domain Eukaryota; kingdom Metazoa; phylum Arthropoda; class Insecta; order Diptera; family Drosophilidae; genus Drosophila; species Drosophila leontia. Next base: position 95,640 of record VNKB01005338.1, read on the forward strand.
GAGGTAATGGCACTGATATTGGGCCAAAATATATATTTGCATAAATTGAATCAATTAATGAATCGCATTATGTTTTAGTAATGAGCCCACAGATGCCAAAACCGTCCCTCGTCCCTCGGGTATTCCGGCTGCCTCGAAAAACTTGGCTTCAAATATTAATGTCATGTCAAACAGCAATTATGCCATGTTACAACAATGACAAAAACAACGGCAACATTGGCGGCAGCAAGGATAACAACAACGGCGATAAATCCAGGCTCTTCATTCTTTGCATATGCACACGTACACTCGCACACTGGCATACTAGCACACTCGCATGCATATATGTATGCGAATCTATATGTGCATATTTATACACATTTGTACACTTGAGCAATTTGGCAAATAAATCATTATTATTTCATCAAATTTGTCATTGATAATGTTACGAGAATGTTGCCAGCCATTTATGTGTGCCCTCCGTTCCGTGCCGCTCCAGTCCGTTCCGTCTGTGTGGTTCCGCTGCGTGCGTGCCGAAGTGTGTGCGTGTGTGTGGAATTGCAGAAGGATTTCAAAGCCAGGCAAAAGACAAAACACACTACTGAGCCAAGAACAAACGGCCTGACACCGATGCTGTTTGCACAGGCAAGTTTATGGCAGGAAACTGCAGCATAAATTCAGTCTAAACTTAAATTCATACAGGCGACAATCTGCATGACGCGTGCACTTTGTGCAATTTAATTTAAGCAAATTTAAGAAATATAACCGAACGATATGAAACGCATTTTAATGAATAAAAGTGCCAGCAAACAGAATTAAATGATTTTTTAAAATTCAATTCATATCACAAGAAATAAGATAAATAAAAACTGATTTTCAATTATATTTCCATGTCCGCCATAGGTGATGCTGACAAACATTTAATTAAACAGAATTTAGTTGGTGCAAACTATTATTATTAATTAGTGTTCTTCATGGGAATGGTATATTATTGAAAATGTTTTTTTTTTTTTTTTTGATGACAAAGGCAGGCCGGTACATTTTTTATTTGTTAAAACAGGAAACAATATATATCATATTTTAGTAACTTTTACTAATTTGAAGTACAAATTCTACATTCCGAATTTTTATATCAATAATTTTTATAAAAACCTAACTTCAAATAACATTTTCTAAATTAAAATTAAACTTAATATAAACAAAGTATTTTTAATTTCAAACTCCCAGAAGAGCACCCGTATTAAAACGAATAAATATTCTGCAAACTTTCAAAATTACTCTCTGTTCAAAGGACACACAAATGCTTTTATATATGTTTATCAAGAGCAAGATTACTGTTACTCATTACAAATGCACAGGACCCAAACATTTCACATGGATTTCGTTTTGAGGCCGTAATTAATATTTCAATTTGCTCCTCCCCGATGAAAGGAACTTGACCACAACTTAATATTCCCAATTCCCTGTAAGCACAAATCAATAGAAGTCAATCAACTTTTGGTCAGTGTACTGGCCCATAAAATGGCCAAGTCAAGGATAATTTCAACTTGAAACCGAACCAGGGAATTTAGTGTATTTGATGCATTTCATAATATCGAAGCCAGGCTTCTTTTGCCGCCTCAGATGCCTCAATTCTAGCAGGAGATGGATGGCAAAGTATCCTTGGCAGGATGGAATGATAGATGAATGGGGGCGGCGTGGAGGTGGCTATGTGGTTGGGGGGATTTTAACACACAATCGAACATCATTATCAATCATAAATTTTGGTAAATTGCACTTAAACTGTAAAATGTTGGCCAGCATAAATTGTGAATTGCATTAGTCATACACAAACATGGAAACACTGGCGTATGCATGGATGGCAGTGTGCAATCAACGGCAAATGGTTATTAAATTTACATTCCACCAGAGAGATATAAGCAGTGGGTGTAGCTGCGGCAGAGATACGGCTTTTCAGATGACTTTCATTAGTTGATTTCATTTCAGTTAATTCCCCCGAATATTTTGCCTTCATTACCCGACGTTTTGACAAGCTACAGGCTTCCGGTTGCCACATAGCCTTGAGCCATAAGAAGATTAAATGCATTTTGGCCTAAATGAATTAAAAACCTGCAAAGACGACTCGTCCGGCCATTGAATGTTGAATCAAATTTAAATTTATGTCGACCGTAAAAGGGACGAAACTAATTGAGGCGCCTAAACAGATTTATACGCATTAAGTGTATTATGAACCCTCTAAAGGGGGTGAACTATAAATCTGGAAAATTCCTCTGATTAAATAAGTGACTTCGTTGCGCTCCGGTTGGGCCCGGGATTTTAATGCAAAAAGGAAGCACACACGGTCGTGATTTATTAGTTATTCAAGCAGTTATCATGATTTATGATATATTGATTTATACGTTTCTCGATTCGTTTCGTTTTTATATTTTGCTTTGTTTGTTGTTTGTTTAATAAAGCTTTCGGAAAAGTTTTCCGGGTCCACGTGATTTGCATAATTCAATAATTGCGAGTGCGAGTGGGAGTGGGAGTTCGAGTGCGGGCGAAGCAACCACAAACAATGGCAGGCGGAAGGGAGCCGTTCTCGTCGATGGATTTCCCTCGATGGCGGTCTTGAGAATTAATAACAATTTGTATTCATTTGTGAATATTACAAAAGGATTATTCAAAATTAATTAAAATTTGCACTTCCAAATTGCTTTTAGGGGCGTCGGGGGAGCGCTAAGCACCAGGCACCGAGCGCCAAGTCGCTCTGCCGCGCGATTGATGCCACCTAAATCGAGTTTAGGCACATTGATGAGCATCAATTAATCATGCCACAAATGACACTCGCCCCAGTTGGCCTAAGCCGACGAAAGCCCCCAAATTACGCATACGACACGTACGCCTCAAAGAGCCACACCCTCTAAACCTCTAAACCGCCAGAGCCCAATTGCCAATTAAAAATTGAGCTCGACGAAGAGTTGCCAATTACAGAGGCAGCCGGGAAGTGGAAACCAAACACATTGACACCGATGCCGATGGCGATACTTAAAGCACTCAATAAACGGAATCGTTTCGGACTGGTTAATGCCCAACTTAAAGAATACTCAAACCACATACCGACACACCAACCGAAGCACACAGCTGCACACCTGTCAGCCAAGATGGCACACAAACAAACATGTCATTATCATAATGCCAAAAGGAGGAGACCTCCTTGTAGCATCGTCCCAGGACATTGTGTCACACGCAGCACGACAAGCTGGAATTCTAGAGGGGTAGAGCGGAATCGGTGGGGAGCATGGATGGCGGGGTGGCATAGAATGAGACATTCCCATTCTGCTCCAGTGAAGCATGCGAAATGGCGACAGTTTGTGTGCGCATAACTGAGCATAATCGACGCCTTTTGGTTATAATTAACTCATTAAAGTGAAACGGCAGCCGCAGGATGCTCGCTAAATGCGCTGCTCAGCCATCAAAGAGCACACATGTTCTCTCCCGTGTAATCCGAACCACTCAGCAGACTCAGCGCCCACACACACACACACTTTCCCAGCCAGAATCAACCGCTAACCCCAGCCAAGCCAGGCCAGGCCAGGCCAGGCCAAGCCAAACCAAGCCCAACCACTCGAAGCGCAGCCAAAACCCATCCGAAGCTAACCAAACCAGACCAAGGCAAACAAGCTTCTCTCGTTACGCCCTCACACCCACGCATTGGCCTGTCTAACCGCAGGCTCGTAAATAAGAAATGAAATCAAAGTTAACATTTTATAAATCTGATTTTTATAACTTTTCTTGCACCCCACCACACCACATACCACACACACACACACACACATGCCGACTGCTGGGCAATTCCCATGTGAAATTGCAATTAAATTAATGTCACGCATACGCCGCGTATGGCAAACACACACGCTTCCTGCCTTCTATTCAGCAAGAGGAATGGCTGCAGCAGCGGGACGAAGGAGCGGAAAGCGGCAGCGGAACAGGAACAACGGGCCACATAGCTCAGGTTTTATTGCTCGGCCGCAAACAATAACAACAGCTATGGCGACAGGGGCAGCGACAGCGGCAGAAACAGAAACAGCAGCAGAAACAGCGGCAACAGCAATAGCAACAGCGGCGACAACAATTAGTGCGTGTTGCCAACCAGCAGGGACCACAAGCAAACATAAAAAATGGGAGACTAAAGAATACCCTCATATTTAATCAGAAGAATACTAAAATATTATTATCAAAATCATATCATAGAAATCATTTCAAATCAATTAAAAGTAGGCTAGAATGTGGAGCACCTTTCTAAGGAACAACAATATTTAATATTTTTTAGCTTTACATAAATAAAATATATGAAAAGTAAAGGTAAATGCTATAATCCTAAGGTCTATAAGGTCTTGAAAATACTTTTAGAAAAATGAGAACAGATTGGGTTTTCTATACTTAAAAATAATACATACATAGTTAAGTCTAACCAAATTTCTAAGCTTTCCTTTTTTAAATAATTATAAAAAGTTACATAATATTTAAATTGTATACATATTGATCCCCAAGTGCTGATCAACCTTCTCTGCCCCACATACCACGTTCAACGAACAAGAACGGCAACAGTGGCAAAATCGGCAGCTGCTGCTCGGCGGTCAAAGTTGCGGATGCTGGTGGGACCGCGGCAGGGGCAGCAGGATAAGGGTGATGGGGGGGATGAGGCGGGCTACGGCGTTTGTGCTCTGCATATAAATCGATGCTGATGTTGATGCTGTGAAAATTTGCTAAAATAACTACAGACAGAGACCAACACACACGCGTTCGCTTCGACACATACTTGGGCAAAAGCAATTAAACTGCTAAAACCACATTTTGTGCGAGAAATAATTGCGAAAATGCCAAAACATAAAGCCAAACAACAAACATAACCGAACCCCGGCAAAAAAAAAAAAAAAAAAAAAGTTTAGCCTAAAGCAGCCTCGATACAGCAACAGCCAGCACAGCATCAATTACATTGACGGTGGGTGGGGATTTCAGGACTTCGGGGGTGGGTGCTGAGCAGCCCCAAGAGGGATGACAAGGACGACGGGCTCCGGTGATCGAAGCCCGGCCAGCAAAAAGTCAAACCAAAACGAAACCGAACCAACAAAACACAAAAAAAAACGTGGCCAAATGGCAACAACAAATCAAATATATTATAACGCACAAAAACAAACCAAACTCAAATGCCAGCTTCAATAACAATAACACAGGCGGGCGGAGCCGGGGGGCGTGGCCTGGGCGGGGACTTGGGCTTTGCGGGGGGCCGGGGAGGGTCGAAGGTCGGAGGTCGCAGGTCGCAGTTCGAGGGGTAGCAGTAACGAGCACTGACAGAATTCGGTTGCGGCGGTTTTGTGTTTACACTTTACAATAGGATTGCCGAGGCTTTGGCGGAATTTGAAATTTTTGCCAGGGCTTTCTAATGAAATCTCCAAAGGCAACAAATTAGTTTTCGCTGTCCCCAAAAATGGGTTCTCAGCCATGGAGCAGGGTGGCTTATCAGGAACTTCCCTAATGGTGATATTGAATAAATATTTGCGTCAGCAATGAGATTTTTCGAGGGCTTCCTCAAGGCGAAACAGTTCCGGACGGAGTTACGTTGATATTTAAATTTTTAAATGGGAATAACAAATATGTTAAGCTATTCTAAATTCATATTTTAGACCGCAATTGTGAAGTATTATAATGGGATAATAAAACTCCTTATATTTCCAAGAAAGAACTTGGAAAATATGAATATCCCAGACAATAATTTAGTTAAAAAAGAGACAAATATGTTAGATATCAACTGCTTTGAAATATATAGTACTTAAAATCTTCGCGCCCTTCGGCAAGTAACCTCAGCTTTCAATTAAGAAAACTTTTTGGCAACAACCTCACAAAGGAGACGATCAATTTCAAAACAAATCAGGGGCCCCAGCAGTGAACTTGGTGGAAACCAAAATTGATTCTCCATGAATTGGGTCTGCCAATATCCGCGAAGGACCAACTTTCAGCTGGGCCGTTCAAACTTTGTTCATACAGTCCGATCATAAACACATCCACAGTAGGCAACAGATGCGATGGGTCGGCGGGTAAGGTTGGCGGCAAATGCAAAATCCAAAATGCGTAAACAGCCAGGATAGCGAAAACAAAAAAACAAAAGCCGAAAGCACGAAAACAAAAACAAACACACGGCCAGGACAAACAAAATGAATGGCATTCGCGGTTGAGTCGCTGTGAAAGACAAATTAAGATTATAAAAAAAAAGAAAATAAATATAATAATAAAAATAACACATAGAGAGCGGAGGAATAATAAAAAAAACCGAATTGATTGATTGATTTATCAAATGTCTGCCATGGCAATGGGCTGAAGGTGAGCGCCGGGTTGGGGCTGTAGGTGGATCCGAACAGGGGATGGTGGCAGCTGCGGCACGGCCGCGTCCATATCTTTGTCTGCGAGGGCGGCGCGTTTGTGATTTGACAGACGAACTGACAGCAAGACGTGCACAGCGACAGTCGAGGAGGGGGCTTTTTTTTTTTTGGTGGAGGCCTTGGGATCTGAAGGGGGTTTGGTTCCGACTGGGAGGATGCCAGGGGTCAGGGGTCGCGAATAGCGAGGATAGCGACGTCTGCCTGTCGGCGTTTATGTATGCGCGTAATTCCGGGGGCCACCACCAGCTCGCCAGAGCTTCGGGAAAGATGGAGTGAACTGAACTGAATCGGAGCGAAGTGAAGTGAAGTGGAGTGGAGGACGGCCGACGGCGGACGGAGATGGTGCGTAGGTGTAGGTGTGCCTATATCCTGTCGCTGAGCGTTTGTATGTGTGTGAGTGCGCCTGCGACACGTAGCACATTTTATTTTCCAAGTAATAAATCAATTTTCCGCACCACTAAAAATGAAAACGAAAAACGAAAGCGAACGAAGGAGCGAACGGAGCTGAAGTTGACGCTGACGCTTCTATCGAGTGGAGCCAAGAAGCGGATTCCGCATCGGGGGGTTTGGCTAGCAAGGGTCGCACCAGGCTGGACTGGCTGCAGGGAGGCAACAGTTGGCGCACCTGGGCAGAGCGTAAATTAAAGTCACTAAATCAAAAAATTCCCAAAAACACAGAGGAAAAGGAAAAGGGGGGCGAGAGGCCGGAGGGGAGTGAAGCGAAGCAAACGGGAAAGTTAACATTTGTTTACGTGGTTGGACGATTGCGGACGTCTTGGACGTGTAGCTGTACCTATGTCTACCTGGGCGCCCGGCAAGTTTCTCAGTCATTTATTGGCCAGAAAAGTTCGTACCGAATGGGAATGGGAATAGGTCCGGGGCAGGGGCACGAGAAGGAGCAGGAGCAAATGAGCAACTTGGCGCAAAACAAAAAGTAAGTAAAACAATTTGTTGTTTTTACACTTGCCATCCATTAAGCGAAGGGGTATGTTCGACTAGAATTGCTTCCAGGGGTCGGTTGGGAAAAGGTTAAGGGATGGAAAGTTTCCAGACATCTTCGAGTTTCCATTGAAAATGTGGCATTACTTTATGATTTGCTCTAGAGTCTCTCGGCGAACGTGAAAGCTTTGGCATTTTATCTTACATCCAAAACACTCCAACGATTAAATTCAAAGTTTAAATTAAAATTCAATTATTTGTTGCTAAGTCGTTTAGTTGGCTTGCCGTTTATTAACAAAAGAAATATTTGTTGAAATATTTGTTGAAGGATTAGTTCGAATTTCATGAGAATGCCGCACAACTTAAATTAGTTGTGCAGTCATGAAGTGACCCAGTTTTCATTTTGTTTATGTGGCGCACAGTGAATTGGTTTAATTAGTCTTTTTAATTAACCCAAATTAGCAAGCAAATAAAATTCCTTTTAACTATCATTTAAGGCTTACAATTAAGATATTTTGTATTTAGGCTTTTAATTGTATAAAATCCAACAGCATTGACTGTATTTTGAGGTACTTTTCAGGAGACTTTTATACATAAATATTTAAGTTATGTAAATATAAAATATAAAGAGTAGCTATAGTTATTATTTTTGACTATATATATTATAATTTTTAACATAAATGAAAAAATGCTCTGCCAAAGCATTGACTTTTCTAAATTCTAGTCTATTCTCTACTTTGTAAGTGTCCTTTAAGACTGCTCTCTCTACGCTGCAATTAACCTTGGATCTCCTGTAATCTCTCTTTTGGAGCACCTAAATGGCAACGCTTAGTCGAATCACTTTCATTTGGAAGACACGGACCGGTGTTCTTTGCTTTTTTTCGCTTCCCTTGGCCAGTGCGGCAATTTGTTTTGAGTGGGGTCGATGGGGCCAGGGGAACAATGGGCAGGTTTCGGCGTTGAATCGGGAATGAGAGTGTGAGTTTTCCTAGCTGGGGCCTAGGGCCGGCCGGTGGTTCAGTCAGTGATTCGGTGGCTCGGTGGTGCGGCGTCAAAGGCAGCAAAACAAATCAAGTCAACAATCAACGGAACGCACAAACATACAACCACACACACAATCACAATCACAATCCTGGGCCGGGAAAACAAACAAACGGACAGACGGACGGAGGGAGGGAGTGCCCGAGGGGTTGGGGCAGTAGGGACTGTGGGAATAGGGGCGAACATTGGGGCAGACACCCTGTAAAAGTTAATGTAACGGCGCATTTAATTGCACGCACGGAATGAATTCCACTCCGGCACTCGGCCGCATGCCACGCCCACACCTTCTGGAGTCCTGGTGTTCCGGACTCCACTCCTCCTTCATTCTGCTCCCCAGAGTGGACAAGCGTAACTTAGCCACGGACCGACGGACGGACGAACGGGCAAACTTGGCTTTTTGGCCTCGCACAGTTTTGGGCCAGGTGAGAAGCGGCAGTGAAGTAAGTAAAAATGGCTATTAGCCAAAGCATTTTATGTGGCTCCTTTTACTTGGGACACGCCCGCTTGGCCTGCATGTTGCTCCGGGTGCCCTTCTCCTTGTTCTCCCCACTGCGCTCGTCCTGCCAGCCCATCCTTTGTTGCCTAATGCGCTTTGCTATTTTTTAATTATAACGCAAGTTACCTGCAAATGAAAAGTAAAAGGGCTGCCAAGACGACGACGACGAGGACGATGGCGAGGACGTCCGCATCCTGTCTCAGGAAGTGGCTGCGGCCAAGACACGAACAGCCGGGACCGGCGAGGGACGAAGAATGAACGAAGGATGAAGCAGAAGAAGCTGGCGAAGGCACGAGTTCCCCCTTTATATTTTTCTGCTACAGCCTCTATTTTTTTGTTGTTGCTAGCTGCAACGATGCTGGAAAATTCGCTGGCAACAATTTTAATTGCGTAAACTGTGCAGTTTTCTTGCCCCGTCTCTTTCGCTCTGTCTGTCGCCATCTCTCCCAGTCTCTCTCCCTCTCTATCTATCCATCTATCTCTGCCTCCATACCCCTCAGCGTCTCTGGTCGCTGCAATCTCTAGTTTTCTCTGGTATTCCCGGCAAGTTGTAGCTGCAAAGGCCAAGCTGTGGCAAAATTAAATTACTCATACGCTCAGTTGGCCAGCACTGTAGTGCTCTCTCTCTGTCTCGGCTGCGACGGATTTATTGTTAATTGGAAATGAGGCATGCCCCGACTGTTTGATGCGAAACTGAACGGAACGGAACAAGATTTCCGCCACTCAGCCGAACACAGAAAGAGAATGAGAGACTTGCTGGGATTCCTACTTACTAACCACAAAGGCACAAAAACACCGAAAAAACGCTGACAAATAGCACGCGTAATTAGAAATTAAGTTTCTCATTCTGCAATCCCCGCCTCCTGTCTGGGAAACCCTAGAGTTCGGAGTGATTAGTACAATGACAATCTGAATGGGCCAACTGGAAACCGCTCGAGACTGCGACTCCGCCGCAGAAGATTCAGAAAACGGCGAGCTGGCAATGACAGGAACTGCTTCCGTGCCGAGCTAATTTATTACAAATGCTCGCCGGCAACTTCTGGTGCTTCTGGTGCCTCGGGCACCTCAAGGTCCCCCTCCTCCGCACGTCTGGGTCGCTTTAATGAAGGTCTTTCAATTATTTTCTAGTTATGCACTTACCAGCGCAGACGTCACGGAATGAGCTCCAAACTAAATTTAGTCATTTCAACGAAAATTTCGCGGTGACTCGGGACCAAAATAACTAGATCAATGAGGGAAAACAGGGTTTTTAGAATTTAATAGGTTGAATCTTTAGGAAATTACTTTTAGAAAATTTTATAAAATTTAAAATCTTAAATAATTCAAATCAATAAAATTAAATTCCCTGATTTGATTTCTAAATTTAAATGTCTGCACCCAGACCAATTGCCTTGAAATTCTAGTGAATAAAACTTAAACCATTTGTTGTAAATTTAGTATAAATATGCCTTTTTGGCTTTAATAATTCCAAGCTGTATCAATTGATGATTTTAGCCCATCACAAACATGTGAAGAAAAGCTACAATTGAAATATAAGGACAGGCTTAAGGTTTGTTTAGGTAATTAATTCAATAGCCACTTGAATGTATATTTTCCATATTTGAGAGAGAGTAAGTTCCTTGAAATAAATTCGAATTTCCCTTCTAACAATATTAAACAAGGACTTTTACTGGTTCAAGATAGTTTCAACCAATTAGAAACATTGCAAGCCATGTTGACTTCCAATTAAATATCCAATCTAATTATTCTCCTTTCGGTTGCTTACATTTTCAATTGAATCCCAAGTGCATGCATACATATATGTGCAAGAGGATTATTGGGATTTGCACTCCCAACTGCACGGCCTGGCAGCAGTTTAAATGTCATAAGCTCAGTAGATGAAGCTTAAATAATCTGGAAAACCTAAACAGGGTAACCCCAATCCACACTCTTAACCCATTTAAGCCCTGTGCTACCAGAAGAAACCAATTTGAGAGCACATAACTGACTTCAAGGGTTAGCTGCTGGGCTCAGACTCCGACTCCGAGTCAGCCCGAGTATCCTTCGAGCCGTTTACTCCCTCAATTACCCCCACACGTACACGTACACGCACACAGAGACAGCGCACACGCACACACTCGTGCATATGTATAAGGCATCAAATTAGAATGGCTAATTGCAAAGTCCTCACATCAGGACCACATTTTCTTTTGTTAACTTGCCCAAAAACTTGCCTTCAGCCATCATCACAACTGCCAGAGCGCAGAGGGTGTCGATGGGCGGATATTGAGGGGTTGGCAAAGGGATACTGGCTCCTGGCTCCAGGATCCTGGTAGCTGCATCCGCAGCAGTGGCAACTATTGCATGCTGTCCATGCCGAGTCTGCCGAGCTGGCAAGCAGTTAAATTACTTCTCGTTTATTTTAAATTGTGAAAAATATGTGCAAATGCTCGGCAGCCAGCAGACATTACACAATGATACCTAACAAGACCGAACACGAAGGAGCAGCCAACCCTTACTTACCGCCTCTGTGCCGCCCACAGAGAGTGGCTCGGAAAAAGACGATGCCGGGGACTAGGACTACGATTGGGCAGGACGAAAAGGACGTGCCGAGGGCGGAAGGCGGAGAGTGGGGCCAATGCAAAAACATGGGGCAAAACTCTTCTGCAATTTGCAGTGAAAATCGCATCGCACGCGCTGTATTTTCAAATAATGCGAAAACTTTTCCGCCTATGTTTTCCCGCAGAAGAACACGGGCGAGAACGAAGTAGCAGCGGCAGCAGAAGCAGAATCACAAGCGGATGAGTTGGGTCGCGATTATCCGGGGAAAACCAAAGCCAACCCGGCCACCGAACCGAGCAGAACCGAAGAGTACTGAACTGCACTGAACTGAACCATCCAGAATCCAGCAGCCAGTATCCAGCATCCAGCATACAGAAACCAGGATCCAGAAACAGCAGCAACTCCAATATACTTTTGTTTCTTTGCCTCTATTGTGGCGCCTCTCGCTCCCACCACCGCCTTCCCCGCCTGTTGGCTGCGTGAAATGCAATTTCTCATATTTGCATAACTGCAGACAGCAGATAGCTCAAAATAAAGTTGAAATTTTCGCTGCGGTGGCGGCAACAACAAAGCAGCAACAACACCAACAACTTTAATATTGCCTGGCCGTGCTGCGTAATTGCCCCCGCCTCCGCCGTCCATTCCCCACCACCTTCCTCAAAAGCCCCCATGTCTTTAGTCCCGATCAGCAATACGAACACTTGGAAAAACTGTTTAAAAATATGTACATATACATTTTTGCTGTATTGTAAATAATTTAAATAAATATATATTATAAATAATAAAACTAATTAAATAGTCGGATATGATTATTCAGCCATTATAATTTTACAATTTTATTATAAAAATTATACATTTGCTCTCACGGGTTTGTTTAAAGTGGGCTGATCGATCAATAAGTATAACAACAAATATTTTTGAATATATATATACTTTTTTATTTAAATCTATTAAAAAAAATGTTTTATGCTATAGTTGTTTTGTTCTTTCTCCTAGCTTTAGGCTCTGAACTATTGTTTTTAAAACTTTTTGTATAAATGTTAGTTTATTTTTTTGGCCATTAGAAAGCGTGAGTTTCGCTCAGTGTGCCTGCAGCGGGAGCGCGCAGCAACAGCGAAATCCTTTCCGCTTGGCGCGAGTTACGTAGTTCGTGGGTTTCCGCCAACTGTGCGCTCGATTTTACAAAACAATACGGCAATGGAATGCGATGGGGCACAGCGCGGCAGCCAGTGGCAGCAGCAGTTTCAGCCAAATCAACGGAGTTACGCGCACAACAATCACACCCCCGCTCACCAAAACATACACACACTGCACAAACACACACACACTATAGACGCCCCCTCATGCACAAGACAAAGCATACTTTCGGGCGCAAATAACCAGCGCACTATGGGGCGAACGACCACTTTTTGTGGCATTAATTAATAACTTTAAGACGAGTTAAAATTTTTAAATTCTAATTTTTGAATCAAGTTTAATATAAAAAGAGGAAAATATTTTACTAAAAATGGGCGTGGTCTCGCCTTTTTTTAAGGATTAAAATTTTTTTTCAGTGCTTAAAAAATTTTTTTTTTTTTTGCTTTTTTGTATGTATAATAAATAAGTATTGCACAATAAAACAAATATGTAAAAATTGTCTTCTAAATATATTTTTTTAAGTCAAATCACATAATTTTTCTTTTGCTTGGGCAGGCGACCAAGCATATGCAGTACTCTAAGATTCTGCAGCCTCTTATTCAAAAAAACTTAAGTGAAACAACCTAGTTTTCTGTAATATGACTTGAATGTATACAGATTTATTGTATCATGAATAAAAACTTCAATATCTTTACCAATTTTTGTTGTTTAAACGTTCTAAAGGGTAAAAAACTCGATATTTTTCAGATATAAGGTTATCACCTTTAAATTTAAATTTCAGAGAAAGTGCGCAAAAGTGCACCTTGATACTCACAGAATATAACAAGAATTA
>VNKB01005351.1:0-13096 GCA_008042735.1 Drosophila leontia
TGAAGGATGGCAAGTCCCCGCTGGCCTCCAAGGAAGCATCCCGGCCAGAATCCGTAGCGGAAAGTGTCCACGCCGAAGCTGACAAGTCCAAGGAGGCATCCCGGCGAGAATCGGTGGCGGAGAGCGTGAAGGCAGAGAGCACCAAGGACGAGAAGTCTGCAGCTGCTTCCAAGGAAGCCTCCAGGCCAGGATCCGTGGCTGAGAGCGTCAAGGACGAGGCGGAGAAGGCAGAGAGTCGCCGGGAGTCCGTGGCCGAGAGTGTGAAACCAGACAGCGCCAAGGAGGACGCCAAGTCTCCGCTGGCCTCCAAGGAAGCCTCCCGACCCGAATCCGTGGTCGAGAGCGTCAAAGACGAGGCGGAGAAGTCCAAGGAGCCTTCCCGGCGAGAATCGGTGGTTGAAAGCCTGAAGGCGGAGAGTACAAAGGACGAGAAGTCCGCACCTGCATCCAAGGAGGCTTCTCGCCCAGAATCCGTGGCTGGAAGCGTGAAAGATGAAGCGGACAAGTCCAAGGAGCCCTCTCGACGAGAATCCCTGGCTGAAAGTGTAAAGGCGGAAAGTACAAAGGACGAGAAGTCCCCAGAGGCCTCCAAGGAGGCTTCCCGTCCAGTCTCCGTGGCGGAGGAGGCATCCCGACGCGAGTCCGTGGCTGAGAGCACCAAGGCGGACGCCAAGTCTCCCATTCCTTCGCGTCCCGAATCCGTGGCGGAGAAGCTGTCGCCCGCTGTGGCCTCCATGGAATCATCCCGACCCGGCTCGGTGGCCGAGACCGCTTCCTCGCCCATCGAAGAAGGCCCACGCTCTATTGCCGATCTCAGCCTGCCTCTGAGCCAGATAACCTCCGAGGCCAAGGGCAAACTGCCAACCATCTCGAGTCCCGTCGACGTGGCCGAGGGTGACTTCTCCAAGGCACAGATTGAGTCATCCGCCTCCCAGTCTGCACAGCCTTCGCCGGCCAAGCCCGCTGAGCAGGCCCAATCCGCTGCAGCGCACACAGCTTCCAGTCCCGTGGACGAGGCCTCACCTGTCCTGGAGGCCATCGAAAAGGCTGAGGAAGTGGCCGATCTGCTGGGTCTCGAGGAGACCAAGGAGGAGATCAAGCAGGAGACTAAGGAGGAGACCAAGGAGGAGACCAAGGAGGAGTCTAAACAGGAGTCCAAACAGGAGTCTAAACAGGAGTCTAAACAAGAGTCTAAGCAGGAGTCATCTCTCTTCGAGACCATATCCACCAAGATGGAGGAGAAAGTGGACAAGCTGGAGAGTTCCGTGAAGCAGGTGGAGGAGAAGGTGGAGAGCTCCGTGAAAAAGGTGGAGAGCACCGTGGCCGAGACCCTGGAGCAGGTAAGCAAGGAGAGCACCCAGCAGCTCACAGAGCTTCAGTCCGCGCTGGACACCAAGATCAGCAGCGTGACCAGCCTGCTCACCACCGCAGTGGATTCCGCCGAGAAGAAGGTGCAGGAGGTGACCGAGAAGATAACCGGAAAGACCGAGAAAACGGAGACCACCACCACGGAGGAGCAGGTAACCAAGCTGAGCGAGAGCTCCACCTCTTCCGCCACCACGGAGACCAATCTAGAGCTGGGCACCTTCTCCGAGCTGCGCGAGACTCACATCACCACCGTGGGCTCTCCAGAGTTCACCGTTACGATTTGCGAACGCGATGAGCCCGTGCTTCATGACATCAAGGAGGAGGACGATGAGGAGCATCGCTTTTCGCCGCCCAGCGATAAGCCTGGTTCTATGATTCCCTCCCAGCCCATTCGTCCGCTATCGCCGCGCGAGGAGGAGGTGGCCAAGATTGTGGCCGATGTGGCCAAGGTTTTGAAATCCGACAAGGACATCACCGACATTATACCCGACTTTGATGAGCGCCAGCTGGAGGAGAAGCTGAAGACCAGCGAGGCTGAGGATCACCTGGAGATGGGCTTGATGAAGGTGGAGATTGAGTCGGAGAAGTCCTCGCCAGATCAAAAATCCGGGCCCATTTCCATTGAGGAAAAGGACAAGATTGAACAGTCGGAGAAGGCACAATTGCAGCAGGAACTGGGCTTGGCCACCACTTCCATCTCCCAGCAAGAGGAGGAGGAGGAGCAGGAGAAGCAGGAGACCCGCCAGTCCGAGAAGAGTGAGAAATTGGAGAAGGAAGAGAAGCTGGAGACCAAGACAACCCAGTCTGCCGCCGAGGAGACCATAGATGCTCTCGAATCGCTGCTCCGCTCAACCTCCTCCACCACCTCCACCACGGAGACCTCAGAGTCCAAAAAGCTAGAGGAAAAATCCAAATCCAGTGTGGAATCTGTGTCCAGTACGGTGACCAAGTCATCGGTGCTTCAGCTGCGCAGCGAGGAGTCCACCACCAGTGACTCGCTGAGCAGCAGCCTCAAGGTGGAGGACAGCTCTCGCCGGGAATCCCTCTCCAGCCTGCTGACCGAGAAGGTAGGCCTCAAGGAGGACACCACCACCACCACCACTAGCACATCCCTGTCCCAACTGGAGGAGCTGCTGGTGCAGTCCGAGGAGTGCTCCTCCGAGTCCATTGTCAGCGAGATTCAGACAACCACCAGCACGGCAGCTGCCCAGAAGACAGCCAAGGAGGCCAAGGAGGTCAAGGAGACCACCACCACCACCACCACTAGCAGCAGCAGCTCCATTCGTGATGAAAACCTCAAGGAGACCGTGGCCGAGTTCCTGGCCACCGAGAAGATAGTCTCCGCCAAGGAGACCTTCAGCGCCGAGGCCACCAAGACGGCCGAGGAGTGCTTGAAGAAGGCCAGCGCCAGCAGTGTTACTACCTCCCAGCGGGCTCTCTTCGTGGGCACAGATGAGTCTCGTCGCGAGTCCCTGCTGAGTCATGCCAGCGAGGGTCGTCTCACCCACAGCGATCCCGAGGATGAGGAGCCCGCCGACGACGACGACAACAACGATGAGGAGGAGGATGATGAGCGGGCCAGTGTCAAGGAGAGCCGGTCCAAATCCATAGCCACCATTATGATGACCAGCATCTACAAGCCGGCGGGAGAGGAGATTGAGGAGGATATTCAGGAGGAGCACGAGCAGGAGGAGAAGATAACCCAGAAGACGCAGCTGCAGTCCAGCGAACAGATCATCAGCAGCAGCTCCAAGAAGGAGGAGTCCGCCACCTCCTCCTCCACCACCACCACCTCTTCCAAGGTGGAGTCCATCACACTCACCCAGATGATGGAGCAGCAGCAGCAGCAGCAGTCTGGCCAGGATCAGGCCGAGGCTGCTGACCGCAAGACGCCGCCCACGGCTCCTGTGAGTCCCAGCGTCAAGCCCCTGTCTACCACGGCAGCGGGAGCAGGAGCAGGAGCAGGAGCATCACCAGCTTCAACTGGAGCTGGAGTCAAGTGCGAGTCGAGTGCCGCCAGCATTGTCTCCTCCTCGTGTCCCTCGGGTCCCCTGTCGCCGAAGGACATTAGCGGCAAATCCAGTCCCGGTGCCCTCACCTCGGAGAGTCAGTCTATACCCACACCCCTGGGCCGGGAATCGCACACCGAGACGCCAGAGTCCTCGCCCAAGCCCACATCACCCTTTCCGCGTGTCACCAAGGATGAGCTTAAATCCCTAGAGCTGCAGCAGCACCAGCAGGAGCAGATCCTGGCAGGAGCCAGTGGAGCCGAAATCGAAGTCGATCTGCCCGAGCTCCATGAGCTGCGTGGCATCGAGAGCACCACCGCATTGAGCGGCAGCACGGAGAAGATCATCACCACGACCATTACCACGGTGACCAAGGTGATATCCGCCGACGGCAAGGAGATTGTCACCGAGCAGAAGACGGTGACCACCACGGACAGCTCGGAGCCGGATAGCGAGAAGGTGACCATGGTGACCACCACGCGCACCACCAGCGAGAGTGAACGCGACCAGCAGCAGCTGCTACCCAAGGAGGTGACCCTTTTGCGCGGCAGCCTCTATCGCTCCAGCACTCCGGGCAGCGAGGATGATGACGATCTCCTCCTGCCTGGATCCCCGCGCAGCGCCACCAGCTACGAGCTGCAGCACTCGAGCTCCGGGGTGAGCAAGCGCTCCGATCTGGATGCCGAGGATGGTGACGAGAGCCAGGATGACATTCCGCCGCAGTATGGCAGCGAGGAGCACTCGACGGCGCGCTCCATCATGATGCTGCCACGCACGGCCGATCCCATGGCCACCTCCTTCTACGGTGCCCTGCCCCAGGACGATGGTTTTGTTGCTGCTGCTGCTACTGCTCCTCCTCCTCCTCCACTGGCCACCACAGAACCCATTCCAGTGCCCATACAGGGAACAGGAACCGATAGCCAGTCATCGGAGAGCCTGGAGAGCAGCAGCCAACAGACCTGGGCCGGACACAAGTTCCTCGACCAGGCGGACAAGGACTTCCAGCGGGCCCTCGAGGAGCATGTGCAGGCGCGCGGGGCCGAGGTCATGTCTTCCGTCACCGCCAAATACTCGTATTCGCCCTCCAAGGCCGACGAGGTGGAGCAGCAGATGGTCAGTGGCACCTCAGAACGTCAGCGTTTCCCCCTGAGCGATGTCCAGCGAATGCGTGTGGCCGAGACGGGTTTCGGCACTGTGGGACAGCAGGAGGAGAAGCAGGAGAAGCCACAGGAAACTCCAGTCACAACCGCAACCACAACGAGCTCCACATCCTCCACCTCCTCCTCCGCCACGGGAGCCCTGCCCAAGGACCGTTTGGAGGAGTGGGGTAAACCTTTGGGTCTGCCCTCGCCCGCCCCCCTGCCCGTGGAGGGCGGTTCATCCGATATACGGACCACGCCCAAGAAGGAGCGCCGAATGGTGGCCACCAAGACGCGTCTGAATAACGAGAAGAATCTCCGTAAGCGCAGCGAGTCGCCGAACAAGGCGAATGTTAAGAAGCCGGCGCCCGTCTACGTGGATCTCACCTATGTCCCGCACAATGGCAACTCCTATTATGCCCATGTGGACTTCTTTAAGCGGGTGCGTGCCCGCTACTATGTCTTCTCCGGCACGGAGCCCAGTCGCCAGGTATATGATGCATTGCTCGAGGCCAAGCAGACATGGGAGGACAAAGAGTTGGGTGAGTATCTGTTTTTGGGGGGGAAGGAAAGCTTGCCAGGATTAGCTATTTATATCCTCTCTTTTTCTCTCTCTTTTTCTCCTGACAGAGGTCACCATTATACCCACATACGATACGGATGTCTTGGGTTATTGGGTGGCCGAAAACGAGGAGCTGCTAGCCAAGCACCGCATCGACCTCTCGCCCTCCGCCTCGCGTTGCACCATCAATCTGCAGGATCATGAGACCTCCTGTTCAGCCTATCGCCTGGAGTTCTAGGCCACGACACCGGGCCTCTTTATAGCCTTCGACGATGCCTGAGGAGGAGGAGGTGAGAGCCAACCGAAAACCGAGAAACCAACACCATGCACCCAACCACGACTAGGAGGAGGAGTAGAGGAGTTAACCGAGTGAGGAGGAGGAGAGCTCTGCCAGAGACTTGGAGTTCTTGTGGAGCTTTTAAAGTTCAAAAGGGACTCGGAGAGCTCTGGCAGGCAGCAACAGCAATGGAAGGAGGCGGCAGGAGCAGTAGCAAGGAGCAGCATGACAGAGCGGCGAAGGATATAAGCAGCTGGACGCAAAGCTGATATATGGCGGAGTCACCGGGGTCACGCAATTGACGCCACTTTGTTAGCCATTAAACGCCGTCAATATATGGAGCTTACGCCGCGCTTAACACCAACAAAAAAAGCTAAGTAATTAATTCATTATTTATTTTTAAGAAATTAATTACAAAAAGAACAACAAAAACCAAAGAGAGAAAAGAAAACAAAAGCAAAGCACCTTACCGCCAGCCAGTCAAGCGCTACCTTTGTCTATTAAACCAAAGATCAAAAATAGCAAAAATATACAAAGCAAAAAGCGAAAACCAAAGAAAAGACACAAAGAGAACAAAGAAGAGGAAGAGTGAGGAAGAAGACAAACAAAGAAAACCAAAGAAAAGACAAGAAAACTAAAAGAGAAAGTAAAGGAAAAGTAAAGTCAAAGTAAAGAAAAAGTAAAGAAAAAGTAAAGACAAAGTAAAGACAAAGTTAAAAAAAACGCAAAGAAAATATAAAGAAGAGCAAAGAAAACTAAAGAAACCCAAAGAAAAACAAAGAAAAGTAAAGTAAAGTCAACAAAAAACTCGATATATTATATATATATATATTTAAAGAAAACTAAAAGAAAGTTAAAGTAAAAGTATAAACAATTAATATTCATGTTTAAAATGTATTAGTCTTTAAACTTTTACGAGGTATTTTTGAATTTTAAACGCAAAACGAGAAAGAAACATTAACTAAATCAAGTCAAAGAGAAAGGAAGAAAGAAAGCGAGCGCTATGTAGTTATTTAGGATACACACCGAGCAGAGGCAGGAAGAGATCCCGTTAAGGATCGAAAAAAAAACTTAATCAAACCCCCGCGACAATGATTACGATTTTGAACCCTTCGAGCAGAGCCCATAATCCAACCCGTTGATTCCCGAATATAAACCAATAACCACAAACCACTTTCTCCGTTAACCAATTGCCTTACGTTTTTTATTTTTAACTTTATTTTTAATCCCTTTTTTATTTATTTTTGTTTTGTTTTTTTTGTTAAGAGTTTAAGATAGACTTAAACCAAAGACTCTATATAGTATTCAAGATATGTAACGCTCTGGCCACAAGAATAAAATATTTAAATGAAATTTGAAAAGAGAAATTTGAAGTTAAAAAAATCCTATGGCCGTTACACATCTTGTTGTGTCTATAGTGTCTTTGCTTGAACCAAAAAAAAAAAAAAAAAACGACAGCTCTATACAGCAAAACGATATACGTACACTTCCAGAATAGGGAGCTGAAGGCTAAGAAAGATGATGGGTAAGAAAAGTATAGAAGAGCAGGAAGAACAGGAAAAGCTCAATGAGCAGGAAGAGTAGAGTAGATCAGAAAGAGCAAAAGGAGCAGGAAGAATAGAAAGGGTAAAAGGAGCAGAAAGAGCTAAGAGAGCAGAAAGAGCAAAGACAGCAGAAAGAGCAAAGAGAGCAAAGAGAGCAGAAAGAGCAAAGTGAGTAGAAAAAGCAAAGAGAGTAGAAAGAGCAAAGACAGCAGAAAGAGCAAATAGAGCAGAATAAGCAAAAGGAGCCGGGAGAGTAGAGAAGAGCAGAAAAAGCTGAAAAATATAAAGATCAGGGAAAGCAGAAAGAGCAAGAATGAAACTAGGAGAATGGGACTAGAAGGGGCAATCGATTGCTGTTGCTGATGATGGAAGCTTGGAAAGGGGATGAGTCGTGGAAGGATGATGACAACGACGAAGAGGAAGACAAAGACAAAGACATAGTCAATGCTGATGATACTATATAAGGCTACAGGATACAAGGGGGACTAGAAAGTGGGGGGGCTTGTGATTTGGGGGCTTGGGGTTGGTTTTTTAAGGTTGGTGTTTTTTTTGGGCAATGTTGGGAGACAGCTATTTGTGAGACAAAAAAGCGAAAGACGTGAGAGCAGAGAGTCATAACTATAATACGATTAAAATATGAAGAAAGAAGAAGGTACACACAAAGTGAATGTATGAAGGTTATTTTTCTATATTTTTTTTACTTTTTCATAGTCATAGAATAACAAATTTGCAAACAAACAAAAACAAAAACAAACAAACAAACAAAAAACAAACTAAACCGAGAGGCAGCAGACGGAGCAAGTGAGCAGATGAGAAGAACCAGGATATAAACAATTTTAATCACAAAAAATATATAAGAAAAACGGAACAAGCAATTCGAGGCCACTTAAAAGAAAAAAACAGTCCAAAAGTTTAAATAAAAAAGAAAACGAGCCAGTTACAATTATAAAAACAAAACAAAAACAAAGACATAAAGAGAAGACTCGGCAGACTTTTTTGTAGGCTATGCGTATATATATTTTTGTGTTGCTTTTTATATACATAAATATCTTGTATTAATTATGATATGTGCAAACAGAGCAGCAGCAACCAATCCAAATTCGGGAGGAGATTAGCGGGCAACTGATAACTGACAACTGACAACACAACACTGGCAAACCGTCCAGAGTCTACAAAGCGTTTGATAACCACAACAAAAAAAAAACATAAAAAGCTAAGCGAACCAGCGAAATTTAAGCGAAATTATACACAAAACAAAGCACAGAGTCAGGGGCCAGGACATTCTGGATCTCCCCCCCAAAAACGATTCCACGTTCCGTAATTGATACCGATGATCCAAAAAGAAAGATCTTTTGATTACCAAAACAAAAAGCAAAAGCAAACGTAAACAAAAAGCAGCTAAAAAGCATATTGCAGTCTCCGCTTCGAGGATTTTTAAAAAGTAATAACCAAGAAAGCAAAAAAACAACAAAAGGATTAAGAAAATATAAAAACACACAGAAAAAAGCATACATTTTATTACGTATATTTAATTATTTTTCAAAATTCGTGCGCTAAGCGAGAAACAAAACTAAGAAAAAAGGAAAAGAAAACAAGCGATATATAGTTAAAGAATACTCCACACCCACACACACACTCACACGTGAACTATATACACTATATATCTATATATACATGCATATATATATGTACTTGAGCGTATTGATGTTGCTTAAACGAAAAAACAAAACAAAAAAACCAAAAAGTGCGAAAAATCCGCTAAAAAAAAAGAACACTCTTCTCTCTGCGAAGAAGATCATTTTTGCCTTTCATGAAACGAATTTCCCCTTAAAAGAAAAACCAAAAAAACAAAACAAATATTATGAAATATGAAACTTGTTAACTTTTGCCCCGTTTTTTGTTGTTTTTTTTTTTCAATGTAGTTTCGTTGAGAGAGATCCCTAACCGATCGATCAGATCGGTTTAGAGATCCAGATACTAACCACACTCGACTCACAAAACACACAGACACACAAGACATGCATCCATTGCCTTATTATCCAGAGAACAAACGATATCTGCATCCATACCTTATATAACTAGCGTAAGAATCAATGTATCGATATATATCGATCGTATATCGAACCTGTACGAGCGTTTGTTTGTTGAATTTGCTTTTACTTTTTAGCAGCTTCGATTTAAATCAAATATACATACTATGCGCCCGGGCTTGCACACACACACACACACACACACAGCTGAGTGAGAGAGATAGATCGATTAATAATCGATACAAATCGATATATACAATCGACAAACTATACAGTGCAGCTGCGCCTGCGTGCGTGTGTGTGTGTGTGTGATCCGTGTGCTCTATATAATCATTAGTAACAGCAAAAAAAAAAACCAAAAAAAAAGTGCATGCAGAGTAAAATTGTTACAACAACGCTAAACTTACCGATGGCCGATGGTATGCATAGGATATATTCGTAGCCATATATAGCCTATATACCCAGGAATGAGTCGGCGGAAAGGAAGAGTGGTAGGAGTAGGAGGAGTGGGAGGAGTGGTAGGAAAGGCAGGAGTGGCAGGAGTGGGAGAAGCGGAAGAGCTACCTCCCAGCACAAAAAAAATGATATCGATAATCGATAAAGGTGAGAGAGAGAGACACAGAGAAAGACAGAGATACAGAGAGAGAAAGAGAGGTTAGCCGAAGAACGGGCAGGCAAAGAAATCGATATATATATGTATTACATTTTATGAACGTCAAGCTTATCTCAACTATTTCAAAAAACAAAACAAAAACGAAAAAAAAAAAACTAAAAACCAAAAAATCTGAAAATTATAATAAACGTATTTATGTGAAGCCCCCGTCGGTGTCTTGTGATGATTGACCCTACCAAGAGGTGCTTTTTCTGGGTCCCTACAGGTTTTAGGTTCTAGGTTTCCGGGTAACCAGGCGCTAATTTCAGCTTGGAGCCACTCCCCACCCTTGTTGAGCCACCATGATTGATGGCCGCCGTCCCTCTGATGGCTTAATGGATATAATGATGGATGAGACGTACTTAGAACCCCGCTGGGCAGTCTGTTGATACCTGCCTAATCCTTCACTACATTGAGGAATCTCCAAGTGAGCGGTTGTCACCGGTTAGTTGGTTCTTTCTCAACCCACTGGTAGTTTCATTAGCGGAACAAGACCAGAGATAACACTAATCGAATTGATATCTAATCACAGCCAGAGAGTGTGCAAAATCATATCCAAACCCTAACCATACGGCATGGACACGCTGAAAGCACTGGAGCCACTGCATCGCGTCTGTCAAGTGTGCAATCTGTGGCACTGGCACCTGGTTTCACCCCCAGACACGCAGGGTTTACTCCTCCAACGATCCCGCTGGCTGGAGCTATACGGTTGGAGTGTGCTGGCGGCAGCCACCGGATTCACTGCCTATGGGCTTTTCCAGGAGAGCAGCATCCAGGTGGCAGTGGGCGGCGACGATACAAGCATCACGAGCATTGGCCACACCGTGGACTTTATCCAACTGGTGGGCATGCGGGTGGCTCATATGGCCGCTCTGCTGGAGGCCCTGTGGCAGCGGCGACTGCAGCGTGATTTTTACGCCGAGCTGGGTGAGATTGATCGCCAGCTGGCCAAGGCCTTGCGAGTGGATATGGCGGGTGGAGTACAAGAGATGCGCCAACAGACGACACGCCGTGCCATGTGGTTCATGTGGGGCTATGCGCTCAGCCAGAGTTTGATTTTGGGAGCCAAGCTCTTGGCCCCGGAGCACCGGTTCCCCATGTACTGGATCTACTACCTGCTGCCGTTGGTGGTTTGTGGTTTGCGCTACTTTCAGATCTTTACCGCCGTCCAGATTGTGCGTCGCCGTCTGGACATACTTCTGCTAGCCCTGCAGCAGTTGCAGCTGAGCCAGAAATTCACAGAGGCTACGACAGATCATCCAGAGCCAGAGGATTGCTGTGACCCGGAGCAGGCTGCCATGGAACGTCTGATGGCCGTGCGAGTGGTCTACCAACGGGTCTGGGCCCTGGTGGCTTTGCTAAACAGATGCTACGGCCTCTCCATGCTGATGCAGGTGGGCAACGATTTCCTGGCCATCACCTCCAATTGCTACTGGATGTTTTTGAACTTTCGCCAGTCGGCAGCCTCGGCCCTGGACATTCTGCAGATCGTGGCCAGCGCCGTGTGGTCGGCACCACATTTGGCCAACGTGCTGGTCCTGTCGCTGCTGTGTGATCGAACAGCTCAGTGTGTAAGTATAGATCAACACCAGGACACGGGATAGCCTTCTCCTAACCTCCTCCCTTACCAGGCCACTCGCTTGGCCTTGAGCCTGCACCAGGTGAGCGTGGATCTGCGTAATGAGAGCCACAACGCTCTGGTGAGTTTGTTTTTTCATCGAAATGTCTAAATTTTATAGCTTTTCCTTTGGCCAGATCACCCAGTTCTCGCTGCAGCTGCTCCATCAGCGTCTCCACTTTAGTGCCGCCGGTTTCTTCAACGTCGACTGCACGCTTCTCTACACGGTAAGTGTGTGTGCTCCCAAGGTTCGTTGGGAACGCAGAAAGCTAATCCTATGCACACACAAAACTTCTGCAGATTGTGGGCGCCACCACCACGTACCTGATCATCCTCATCCAGTTTCACATGAGTGAGTCCAGCATGGCCAGCGGATCGAAAGGGGAGTAGGAGGAGTGGGAGACAACGGTACGTATTTAAGATCAAATATCATACATTTTTGTTGAATATAAATATATATAGCTACCAGATAAACTGGAGAGGAAAAAGCGTTTTTGGAAAAGTCTTTGGCCAAGTTATAGATTTTTTTAAATTTGAATATTTTACCAAAAATAATCAAAAGAAAAATGAGGCGTTTTTTTTCATATATTATTATGCCTTTTTTGCTTAGTTATGGATTTTTTAAGATTTGTTTTTTTCCAAAAATTATATAAAATTATAGGTAAATATTTGCCTATAATTTTATACACTTTTTTTAGAAATAAAGAAATAAACAAATTATATAAAATAACAGGTAAAAATTTACCTATAATATTATATATATATATTTTTTTTTTAATAAACAAAACTTACAAAATTCCTAAAAATAAACCAACAATTCATTTTTCAATTTTTTTTTTTATTTTGGGAGGAAATCTTAATTTATAAAAATCCATAACTAAGCCAAAAATGCTTTAAATTCAATTCGGAAAACTGTTTTGCGTTAGTTTTTATACGTTTAACAAAACTGCATACTCCTTTTTTGTTTTTTAAAAATTCAATTTTTGGCCAATTTTCGAGAATTTTAATGATGTAACCCCTTATAAAAAATTGAAAAAATGGATCCGAAAAAAATTTTGCCCGGACATGTCTTAAAAGATTCGCCTGTTAATGCTGATCAAGAATATACATAGTTTATAGGGTCGGAAATGGATGCTTCACTGAAAAAAATTATAAATTCCCTTCAGGAAGACCGAAAATATTTAAACTTTTTAAATGGATATTTATCTATAATTTGATATCAAGAATTTTTGGACAAATAAATGTTTTAAATATATTTTAACCATAAAAAAGCATCAAATTGATTTTGGATATTGTTTTTTGTTAGTTTTAATAAGATTTACAAATCTGCATACTTTATTTATGGTTTTTTCTAACTTCATTTTTGGCCACATTTTTTAAACATAAAATTTAAAAAAAAGGTTCCAATTTTTGGGGAAAGTTCTAATTTTAAAAATCTGTAACTCAGTTAAAAATGTCTTAAATTCAATTCGGAAAGCTGCTCGGAGTTAGTTTTTTTAAGGTTAATAAAACTGCGTACTTAATTTAATAAAAATATTTACCTATCATTTTATATAATTTTTTTTTAAAGAATCATTAAAAAATTGGGAAAAATCGAAATTTCAAACATCTATAACTCAGCCAAAAATGCGTTGAATTCAATTTGGAAAGCGTTTTTGTGTTAGATTTTATACGTTTAACAAATCTGCATACTCCTTTTTTGTTTTTTAAAAATTCAATTTTTGGTCAATTTTCGAGAATTTTAATGATGTAACCCCTTATCAAATTTTGGAAAATTGGCTCAAAAAAAATTTTTGCCCGGACATGTCTTAAAAGATTCGCCTGTTGATGCTGATCAAGAATATATATGGTTTATGGGGTCGGAAATGAATACTTTTTGAGAAAAATAATTATTAAT
>VNKB01005352.1:0-20335 GCA_008042735.1 Drosophila leontia
GCATGTCCGTAGAACTAATGGCACCCTAAACTGGTTTTATTCATTATGGCAAAAATAAATCTTTTTTTTTATTAAAAAGAATGATAATGGGTGTGTTTTTATAAAATTTAAAATATGGGAATTTTTATAAAGAATTTACATAAAGAAAAAGCAAAAGACCAATGCCACTTGTTGGTGCAAGCGTCACTGATCCCGTCAATGTGTACGGTTTGCTAGATCTTTGCGGTATTTATTCCACTCTCTACAGAATCTACACTTGAGAATTAGAACTATTTAAAGTAAAAAAACGCAAAAGACCAATGCCACTTGTTGGTGCAAGCGTCACTGATCCCGACTTTGTGTAAAGAATGCAGAAACATTGCGGTATTTATTGCAATCCCAACAGAATCTACACTTGAGAATTATAATTATTTATAATTATCTAAAAATAACCGTTTTCAGTGACATAAGCCATTTGGAAAGTGGTTGTAAAATAAGCTATTAGGTTATTGCACATTAAAAAACATTTTGTCAGCTGTTTATTAGAATTATTTATTTAAATTCATAAAATTTAATATTGCTTCATCATTAGTTTTTATTATTAATTATTATTTTGTAATTATTATTTTATTACACTTTTGTTTTTCAAACTCCTGCTAGAGGCGCTTTTTTCAAAAGGTTTAGGAATTCGCTGAATTCGTTTTGAATTTCTGCTTGGTTTATATATATTTTTATATTTATTTTAATTTTTTCTCGTTTATGTTAAATATAATTTTTAAGACTTAAAAATATTCTTAGCCACTTTTCTTACCTTTCTTTGCGTTTTAAGAGAGTCCGCCACCTAGCGGAAGACTTTGGCCTTCGTAGTAAATCTGTTGATTTTATGTTGAACCGCTGTAAAATCCAGCAAAACACAGTTAACAGTTCTGTTAAATTAGCGCTGTAAATAACCTTGAAAGTTAAAAAAATAAAGGCAAAGCGTTGCCAGTTAGTCTTGAAATGACTCTGTTAATTAACATTTCTGCAAAGCAATTATTATTTTATATATTTTTTGTATATTTTATTTTATTTTAATTTCTTTATTATTCTTTTTTAAGTTAACATTTTAAAAGTATTAAATATTAAATGAAATATATTGAAACCAAATAAATATTCAAGCTAAAAGCTTTTCCAATTTGAAATAAGCTAGATCTAGCTTGAAATAAGCTAAACTCTCACACTGATAACAATAACAATCCAGTTGGTTTCTGGCACTCGACATAAGCGCACGTGGGCTTCTGATAAGAACAGCGCCCTGCCTCTGATTGGCATTAACCGAACGAAGTTTTTGGCGCGCATTTTTCTCGACGTTCAATTGTGGTTACTATTTATATATCTTCAATTTTTTTTGCAAGTGTTTTGCATAGAACTCTTTGTTTTTTCTCTCTCTCTCTCTCTTCTGATTAGAGGGAAGCAAGGGTGTGCGTGTAGTGTAAGTGTGTGTGGATAATTGCAGGGCGCACTTGAAATATTCATGGGACAAGTGCAGCGACAACGGCCTGAATAATTCAAAGAACTACCAAAGAGGAGCAGGAGCAGAAGCAGGAGAACAAGGA
The DNA here is from genome assembly GCA_008042735.1 of Drosophila leontia. NCBI lineage: Eukaryota > Metazoa > Arthropoda > Insecta > Diptera > Drosophilidae > Drosophila > Drosophila leontia. Next base: position 1,575 of record VNKB01005352.1, read on the forward strand.
GCAGGAACAGGAGGAGGTGCCAGGCAGGTGGGCGGTCGAAGCGGTACAAATGAACATGTAAAGCGAATCGAAGTCAAGAAACAAATGGCAGCGAACAGCAACAAGCCCCGTTACAGGTACCGTTACAAGTGCAACCACAGCGCCGCCGGCACGCTGGAATGCCTCCTGCACCTGGTCCTGTTTGCCACAGGTGAGTGGTTAGTCCCTAAGAGCCTGGGAAATGTTTATTCAAATTATTTCATAAATATTATGTTTGTTATTTAAAAGAGGGAGAGTTTTGTTGGGATGATTTTTATATTTTTAAATGCTTGATAAATAAATCATTAATAATAATTTTAAAAAAATTTAAAATAAATTATTTAGGTGAAAAAATTATGGATTCTGAATACTCATAATTAGGATTTTTTAACATTACTTTAATTAAATTAATTAAAATGGGTAAATTGAGCAAAATGCTATTTGTTTAAATATTTTTCCTTCAGCTAAAAGCTAAGCCCGGCTTTTTAAAGTATTTTTTTATTTTAAAATACATACAACAAATTTAATATATATATTTTTATATATTTATAGTTACATATTTTTTAATTTTTTTTATGTTTAAATGTTTATTTTTCTTTTTTTAAAAATACTATTCAAGATGTTTTACTTCTCGTACAGCTGTTCTTGTTTACCAACGGGTAAACTGTGCTACTCTTTCATCAGGTCTTTAAATGCACAGAGAGAAAATACAATATGATTTCCATGTGTGAAAATAAAATGTAGCCCAATTCTTATATTTTTTGTGTAGTTTTTTTCATTGAAAATGTATTAATAATAATTAGGAATTTCTAAAAAACCTTAATTTATTTTTATCGTATGTTTTTTTTAACAAATTATATTGTTATCTTGCTCTCTCTTTAATTCCTTCAGATTTCTAAAAAAAATTTTAATGAATTAAAAATTAGTTGTTAATTTTTTAATAACTACCCTAAAACTGCGTAAAGTCCTTATGGAATAGTGTTATAATTTTCCCGCCGTGCAGCACATGCAATTCCCGTGGGGGTGACCGACCGACCAAAAAGCAGTCCCCCGAAAAAAAATCCCCCATCTGACGCTGGCCAACGCGGCGTATGCGTAATTTATGGGCCTGCTCCCATTGCATTCCACTTTCAGTGCGGGCCATAACGGTACTTAACGAAATTAAAATGCGAGCCGCTCTCCATTTACTTCCCTTCCCTCTGCCCTTTCCCAGCGGTGGAAATGAGCAGCAGCAGCCAAAGAAAAACTTTATTATTATCATAGAATTCTAGGAACTGTTGCCTCCGTTTTTTTCCCACCTTCCGCAGAAGAAAACTGCAGCAGGAAAAAGCGAAAAATCTGGCCAAACTAATCTTTACAAAGAAAGCTAAAAGAGATAACTTTTTGCCACCTCTGCAGCATTTTTAATTAGCTTAATTTTGCACTTATAAGCTGACTTGGATTTTAATCTTGGGGAGAAACTATAACTAAAGATGGATTTTACTTACTAAATATCTGAAAATTTGGGTTATAAATAAGAAGAATATATAAAATATAAATATATTTATAACGTTCTTTAATTAATTTGTAAAGAAAGTAGTTTCTTTTTGAAAATTTTGTATTAAATATTTATCTAAAAAGAGTTCTTTTATTTAATTTAATTTACTATAATTATTTATTTCATAGAAAACTCCTTTGAAATCAACAAAATCGAGTTCATAACTCCTTAAAAAAAAACCTATTTAATAATTTTATTAAAAAACAAAAACACCTTAATAGCTCCAGGGTTTTAAGTTTGGATTATCCACAAATCGTATTATTTAGGCAGTCACTTATTCCGGTTCTATCCTGGGGCTTTGAGTTCACTTTATCCTCAGCTCCCATCCTTATTTCCATCCCCTTTGGTATCCCTCATCCCTTATCCCTCCTGGCATTCTGTTATTCCCACAAAACATTCCAAAAATAGTCGCAAATCGCAGTTAAGAAATCTCATCACTCGGCCTAAGCGCGTGCCACAATGAAAATAAAAGCATCTAAAAACGAAACCTAAACCGAAACCGATACTAGACAACGTGGGGCAGGGACTCGCCTGGGGGGTTAGCACTGAAAGAAATTGAGGGTTAATAAAAATTTTAAATAATTCATTAAAATTCATAATAAATAATTCTAAATTTTGATCTATCTATCTATATATCTATCTATCTATCCATCTATCTACCTATCCATCTATCTATCTATCCATCTAACTATCTATCATCTCGTATCTTATATGAATCCAGAGTAATTCCTGCATCTTTTAGTTCCAATTACCCACAAAATATTCTCTTCTTTCCCTGTTTCCACTTGACTTTTCTCTGAGTGCACTGTTCACAACAATGATTGGATTGGTTACCAGTTCACCTGATGGTAACCTCGGCTCCCAGTTGGCCCCAGGGCCTTGGTCTCCAGTCTCCAGTCTCCGGTCTCCGGGACCTGTCTTAACTGGCTTACGTGGGGGGACTCTCTACGGGCACCCTCTGGGCTGTCACAAAAGGGTCTGGGCCCGAGACATGGGATACAGACACAACAGATCCATCCAGTCCAACGCAATATGGCGACACTAATCTGAGATTGTCAACCCCCTTTTCGAGCCCTTGCCTCCCCTTTTCAGTTCATGTTTGCGTTTGCAGCTGATTAGACGGCAGTGACACTCCATTTAACTGTCAAAAGCAGCTCCTGGAGCCAGTTACCTGCGAAAAGGGCAAGCGACATTAACTGTGCAGGGCACTGAAAGAAAATCTATAAATTAATTAAAAAGAAAATAAGAGCTAAGAAAAGAAAAGGAAAGCTTTTCTGATTTAAAAAGAAGAAATACTATGAGTATTTTATATTTAAATTATTTTTTATTATTTATAATTAACAAAAAATCTTTTTTTTTTTTTAATCTCTAACATTTTCTTTAAGTGTAATTGCATAGGAACCTTGCGTCACAACCTGGCAACAATTACTCAACTCCTCCATTCATCCATACAACCATCCATCCATTCGTAATATTTCCAATTATATAAACTGTTGCGGGAAACATTGAAAAGATTTTCATGGAAAAGCCATAGGGGCGGGACGGTAAAACTTTTTCGACTAGGCGTGGCTCTTGGCTAATGAAAAGTGTCAACAGAATAGCTTATGATGTGAGTAATTCGAAGACATTCATAAACTTTCTTTGGCAAAAAGAAAAAAATATTATATATTGAATCATAATCCCCGGGGGAACTCCCCCAAGCGCTCTCCCTCTCTCTTTCTCTCAGTCGAGACAAAAAATGACATAAAAAAAGCACGTTTTAATGCAGGTGGAACGAAGATAACGGCTGTCAGGACTTAATGCCCCAAAAAGAGGCAACGAACTGAGCCATTAAAGTGCCTCAAGAAGGCAATGTTGCGAAAGCTTCAAAAGTACAAACTTTAGGGGAGATTTTCTAGCTAAATATAAATTTTTAAATCAATATTTATATTTATCTTATAATTACAAGTTAAGAAATCGTAAACAAAATAAACGATTAAATCCATAAATTTAAGTACTCTTTTGACATTAATTGGAGAAACCTAGGCCACAACTCAATACAAACTAATTTTTTCCCAAAATGAAAAATTAAAAATGAAACAAGCCCAAGGCGATGGGGGGCAGAAGTATGAATACGATTGATCAGGGCACAAATAGAGGCGGTGGAAAATGAGAAGGAAAATGTTTACAAACATTGGATGCGGCGGCAAAGAAAAACTTTTTTATCAAAATAAACTAGGAAAAAAATGTACTTTATTCAGAGCAAATATGGAATACTCTTAAAAGCAGGAAGTAAAAGTAAATGAGAGAAAATATGAGAGCAATTATCAGGTTAAGAAAATATTCATAAATTTAAAGCATTAAGTTTAAAAACAACAATAATATTCAATTGAAATTTAAAAACAGCTTTCTTAAGGGGAATAAAATATTTATAAATTAAAATTTAACAACAGATCTTTTAAAAAGAGTATAAAGTGTTAATAAAACTAAATTTATAAACACCACTTAAGTTAAATAAAACAATCATAAATTAATGTTTAAAAACAGCATCTTTAAGGGAAATATAATTATTCACAAAAAACAGCACTTTTATTACAATAAAAATAATCTTAAATTTAAAAATTTGAAAACTAAATTAAATATTTTGTCAAAAGAAAATAAAATAAATTTATATTATTTAGAATTTAATAAATGTTGTTATATTAAATTGTAAAATATACAAGCCATATTTAAATAGTAACAACAATCTTTAAACTTGATTTTCCTTAAACTTGATTTTCAATGCAAACTACCCCTTCCTAAACCCCTTTTCGGGCAGTGTAAAACAATATAAATTAGCCCTGCTAACAAGTCAACTAAGTTGTTCATAGTTTGTGGCTTTATTCTCCATTTAATCTGATAATTTGAGACAATTTTTTCCCCTTGTTTAATGCACTTGCCCTGGCAAAAAGCACAGAGTGTGTGGCAGCGACATCTTCATCAGCAACTCAGCAGCAGTCGCAAACTCGTATATATATATGTATATATATTTTAGTACATATTTACGCCCTATATATATATACATACGTTTATTCAATTGTGCCTGCGATGTGTTGTTATTTCTCGTATTATTTCTTCTCTTTTTTTTGATGTGGCCTCAAGGCAGCATCTGTGGCTGCTGTCGCTATTGCAATTTTTCCAAATTTGTCAACTGCTGTGGTCGACACATACCCCCTCCAGCTCCAGCTCCTTCTCTGTGTCCTTTGTCCCTTTTTAAGTAACCAAGGACTCGCATTTATATGAAATATGTCGTCTTTATTTTGTTTTTAACACAACAGATACGCATGGTTAAAGATACTTTAAGATCAAAGATACTTTTTAATTTTTTAAATAATAAATAATATTACGAGGTCCCTTGATCTTTAAATATTTTTAAATAAATAAAATTGGTTAAAATTAGCTTAATATACATTAAAAAAATATATATTTCTTGAGATACATGTCAAACAAAACCTTAGCTGAATTATATAGAAATATATCAAGTATATATCTTCCAGGTAGGCTTAACTTTTCACAAAACAAGGTGTCTCCTTTTGCTGTTTTGGCCATTTAGTGGGAATGTAATCTCGTTGGATTATCCCCTGAGTGACAGATGGGGTGAGTTTGAGCAGAGACTCGTTGATACCCTGTAGATAAGGCTTTGGTCTGTTCCTTCGGTTTGGTTTGGTTTTCCTTGCCTCCTGTCAGCAGGATTTTTTTGCCAACTGTTACAGCTTCATTTTGGACCCACAATTGGGGGCTGCCTTACACAGGGAGAAATGCCTAAGGTTTTTTTGTTTTAAAAATTATACATAAACTGGAACATTTTTCTATATTTTAAATTTTTGTAATTATTTAGTATAATTTTTACATTTTATTTACTATTATTTTTTGAATTTTAATTAACTAATTAATATTATACTTTGTATATACTTTTTAATTTTTTTATTTATTATTAATTTATTAAAATAACAATTTTTATATAATTCTTAATATTATTTATTTATTATTAATTTATTAATATTGTAATTTAAAATTTTCTTAATAATATTTATTATTATTATTATTATTAATTAATTATATTAATTTTAATTAAGATTTTTTGATGTATTTCTTTTAACATTTTCGCTGGTCTTTTGGCTTGTACAAATTTTAATTTATTTACTTAATTATTTTTAAATTGTTATATACGAATTTTTAAGCTATAAAATAATAAAATATATTTTAAAAATGCAAAAGAAACAAAGAAATTAACTAAATAAATTATAAAAATAATAAATTATAATAATAACTTGACATTAACACCTTTTTACAAGCACTTTAACTTGTTTGTGCTTTGAATTTTTTCCATTTCTTTCTTTATTTTCCTGTGTTTGTTATTTTTAAATAAATTTTTTGTTATTTTCTGCTTTGCCGCAGGGGGGCAGCAATAACATTTTGCATGCTGCCACGCCCACAAGCACCAAGCAAAAGCAGAAGCAAAAGCACAAGCACAGCCCCAAAGGGGGCATGCCATATGTGACATGTTAACATACAAGCTGCAAATGAAATAAAGCGCGTATTAAAAATAATTTCCAAAGCGATCCTCCTCCTCCTGCTCCTCGGAAGGTAGCCACCCGCCCACCTTAACCCTTTGCAACCTTAACCCTCGCCAGCAGCGTATTCAGTCAATCGGGGCAAAGGGCAGGCTACGTGCACAAAAGCGGAGAAGCGTCACGCAATCGAGCTGGGAATTGCTGGTGGGGGTTCCTGGGGGGACTGGGATGTGTGTGCACGATGGCCTGGTTGGTGGTCACAATCATGATGATGATGATGATGCCCCAAAAGGTCCCGCCACTCAATTCCGCGTTGGCAACGTGCAACATGCAATTACAGGACAAATTGCTTAAGTGCAACCACTTGAGGAATCCATAACTTTGATATTTAAATGTTAAATTTCATATTTTTCGATATTTAAAAATTCAATAAATCATAAATAAATATATTTCGTAATTAAGAGCAAGATTTTTATTAAAAATAAATACTTTTTTAATTTTTTTCGAATTATTTACAAAATAAAGATATAATAAAAATTATATTCGATATTTAAGAAATCGATATATAAAAGAAAGCGATATTAAAACACTTTAAGGATTTTATTTATGAAAGATAAATATGTTTATATATATTTATTATTTGGTTATGTATATTCTATATTTTTCGTTATTTAAAATTAAAATTGATATCGATTTTTTTATAAAATGTAATCAGCTTTTGATATCGATTTTTTTGTATCGATTTTATTAGTTCCCTTTAAGCGATTACTTACTGTGCGGTTTTGGATTTCGTGTTCTCTACTTAGGCAAACATTAACACCCTTTGATTAAATTGGAACATATATTATGCCATAATTCGCAGCACGTACATAGAGTGTATATAGAAGTATAGCTATTTATATGTATCTGCACGAAAAAGGGAATTTAATATTGTACGAGGAATTTCATAAAATTCAGAGGAAAAATGGATTCATTCGAGAAAATTACACTTGTTTTATTTGTAAATTAATTCCACATAATTGGCTTAGAGCTTTGTCAGTTTGTTAAATTATGATAAATCTGTGTGTTTTTTGAATCTAAATGTAAAACAGGATGTTGCCTAATTTCTCGTAGTTATAATTTGTAAAGCTCTTCCCAAATATTTTCCCTTTATTTATCTTCAAATATTAATCTTCTAAATCTTATTTAGGGATTCCTATTTAATTTTCCTTGGAGATCCTTTCGATAATTTAACTCAACGCCGAGGAGTGGCCCCCTCCTTTTCGAGTGTTTAATTATTTAAAGTGTTGTCTGAGCTTCCCCTTTTCACTCACTGCCACTCGGTTGTTGTGTCCTTTTGTAATTTCATTAGTGTTGACAACAATTTTGTTGCCAAGCTGCTTCTATTATCCTTTAGCCTGGCGAAAAAATTGAAAGTCAACTGGAGCACTCTCCACCTTGATGGGGAATTGAATAGAATGCAAAATGACAGGCATGCCCCCTCGGGTTCCGGGCCCTGTTTTCCTCCTCTGAGGCATGTGTGATGAGCTGAAGACGTGCCCAAAACGAGGTACACTGAAAACGAAAGAAAAACGTAAAAGAAAACAGCTAAGAATTGCCATTAAAAACTGTCAACTTTAAGCAATAAATTCCCCTTAAATTTACTTATTTTCTTGTGTTAACTTATTAGCTGATTTGGCTTATACAAGTGTCTAGTTTTTTCCTCAGTGCTGTTGAAGGAAAATCTAAAGGAAAAGTCAGGCCAGTAGTGGCAGTTGAGTTATTGCTTTGAAAGTTAATTAAAAACTCATTGAGCCGAAAGAGAGAGAAAGATGCAAAGAGTGTGAACTGCGTCCTGGCACCTGCCACGCCCCCAGCCCAAACATATCACTCATGCTTTTCCTTTTACTTTCCCTGCTCTAATTTTTCCCTGCGAAAATATTGAGAAAAGGCGAAGGGTTGTGTTTTGTGTTGTTGAAGGATTGCACTTTTCCTAATGACCAAAAAATGCGGTCAACGGTCAAGGGATTTTCGGTAGCCAGGTAGCAGGTAGCACTTGGTTACTCCAGGTACTTTATAACTGGGCTAATCACCTGTGCTGCTGCTGCTGCTCCTGCTGCTGTTGGACAGGTAAAAAGCGGCAGGCTGTCTAATTGAAACTGTCCCCTCATCGGGGGAATTTCGGTTGTCGTCTTTGGGGATTCAAGTTTTAAGCGGCTCAATGGATAATTAGCCAAATGGCCAAACGTAGCAGCCACCCACCTGGTCCGCCCATCCACGACATCCTTAATGACAGCCAGCAAGTGGCCCCCAAGTCCTGGTCTTTATCCTGTCATTGTTCGCTTCGGGAAACACGGAGTCATCTGTCAGCTAAGAGGGGGGCTGTAATGGATGCAAATATGTGGGTGGAGAGGGAGATTTAAGGATGTACAAGTCCCAGAACTACAAGGAAATGCAGTTAAGGGAAGACAAAACAAATAGGTTTATAAAATATATTTGTATTTGAAGATATTGTGGATTTTTAAATTTATATTTTCAATTTGTTATCTATGTGAGTTAATTAGTAGTCGGTTTTTTAACTTAATCTATCGATAATATCGATATTTTAATGTGAAATAGACTTTTTTTCGATATTTAAAAATTCGTTATCTTAAAGTTAACGTTATTTTTTAAATTTATTTTTAATCGGAAAATATATAAAAAGTTGGAAATAGAGACAATACTTATATTATCGATAATTTAACGGGAAACGGAATATTTTTCGATACTTAAAAATTCGATATATACCACTTTTGATATAAATTTAATTTTATATATAATATAATTATAATTAAATGTTAATTTCTAGGAGTAAATACTTTTGATATTCTTATATTTTAAATATAAACATTTTTTTAAATTTATATTTTAAAGTAAATACTTTTTTCTGACCAAATTATTTAGTTTCCGTGCTGAGCCCAAAGAGTAAGCACCTCTGCCAGTGATTTCCACCAGTCAATCCCTTCAGCCTCAGCACTTAAGCTCTGTTATTTCGAAAAAAAAAAGACTTTACATTTTCCACAACGAGAAAAAAAACGTGGGGGGGAAATCCACACTCAGTCTCACACGGGGAAAACTTGTGTTTGTGCATTTATCAAAATGAAAAACGCACAAAATGCATACAGAAAGGGGGCAGACATATATGGTTATATAGGGGGGGGAAAAGGGGAAGGGGGTGTGGCAACTGAACCAACACGAGAGGCAGATGCTGAAATACAAATCCAGAGTCAGCTTCAGATGCAAATGTTGCAGATGCAGATACATGGCAGCAGTTTCTTTTCAAGAGATGAATTTTGGGGGAGTAAATTTTCCATTTTGCATTTTGCATTTCACATTTTAGGTTTTTCCTGCCTGATGCTTCACAGAATTGGCCAAGAAGAACAACAGCTGTTGTTGCTGTTGCTGATGTTGCTGCTGGTGCTGATTTGATTTATAATTAAAATTGCCCCTACAATATTTTCTCGATTTTCTGGCTGGCAAAATGTTTATTATTTGCCCTCCCGACGTATTGAAATGTTAGGAAAATTGGAAAACTCTTCCTGCTGCTGCCAATATAATCGTACACAGTGAGTGTAAAAAGTAGCCAGCACCCCCTAAGGCGGTTAATTATCACACATGTGTACATATAATTTATGTACAATGTATAATCAAATTTATATTTGAATTTGAATTGTGAGTGTGTGTGCTGATTGAATATTCTATAAATCATGGCCAGGGGAATGTGATGAATGCTAATGAATACAATTAATTAAATAACAAGGTTAATTAACATGAATTTAGAGAAGACAAGTTGCCAAAGGGGAATTTCAACACAAATGTGGATATATTTGATTTATGGGTGTATTGTTTTTTTATGATTTTATGATTATGAAAGGTGTTTACAATTTTAAGAATTCTTTAAGATGAGTAACTAAAGTTTATAGGTTTTTAAAAATTTCCTCAAATTTCCTGGAAATTTTATTTTCTTAAATAAATCTAAGCAGGCTTGCCAGAGAAAAATGATTTCTGCTAATCACACAGAGTTGCCAGTTGCTGTCAGGGTTGTCAAGGTATTTGTATTATTGTGCTATTAAAATATTAATTTTTCACAATTTATAAATCAACATTAATAAAAAACAAAACAAATCCCCCACAAACTTTGCATATATAATTTATATTTTGTACAAAAAAAAAACAATTAATAAACCCTCGAAATGCAGTAAATTAAAACACCAAACACATTGCCAGCCATAAATAAATGTACATATAATGGCAATTAATATGTTTTTGGATAGAAAGCAGAGAGACCAACCGCATTTCCCCGTAAGATAATCGTAAAATCACTGAAAGGCGAAACAAATATTTGCATCAATCAGTTGGCCGTTAACTGCCGCCCCTCACTGTGTGCCGCCGCCCCCCCCTCGGCCCCATCAATTTCCATTTAGACAAAACCAAAATGAGTTTGAGGCTGCTGAGAGTGGGCGGCTGTTTATTTGAGTTATGCATATCAAGTTGAAAGGTAAACATGCGAAATATGCTGGTCCCCTACATCTGTTAAGCCTGCTGCCCTCTAATTTGCATATATATTTTCCCAGGCAAACAAATTACAGGGGCCAAACTTGAAAGTTTTGGCCCCGTAATTATGAGAAACACAGCAGAGGGGGAGCCGGCGGCGGCGGCCTTTCGTTTTATTTACATGCTTCCAAATCAATTTGGCGGCAGCGGCAGATAAGCGACCAAACAATAAACAATTGGCCTAAAGGGGGGTGAGGAAAGGGGGGAGAGAGAGGGGTTAGTAGTCCTGGCCGAAAGCAAAACCAAAACAAACCAGAGCTCGGAGCCAGACAAAGGAAACCGAAACCGACACCGAGACCGAGACCGCAGTCAACGGCTAAGGCCAAGAGGGGTTTGGGGGGCCCAGTAAAGGTCAAAAACCAAACTAAAAGGCTAAAGCCCAGGCCCATGTCCACACTCCATCCACAAAATCAAGTCCAAGTTCGAGTCCAAGTCCACATTTTCTCTTTCCTTTCATTTTTTTTAATTTTTCGCCAGTTAAGTTTTTATTTTGAAGAATGGCTTTGTCTACGATTTAATTTACTTTAAATGAAGCCTCAGGAAATGGTTTAACGGATTCGTTTAAGTTAAGAAAATAAGGATTTAAGTTTACAGATTTTAAATTTAAATAATATTTTTATTTTTTATTCGTTTTTATCATTATTTGTATTATTTTTGAAAATTTTGTATATATTTTTTATAATTAATTAATTAATAATAATACAATTAAATAAAATTAAAAATAAGGAATAAAATTAAATTAAAAAAATTAAAGAAAATAAAAATAAAAATAAACATATCACTTAAATTTCGAAAAAAAAATCGATCCTAAAACTAAAAAAATCTTTCTAAATGTAAAAAAAATCAACTCTAATTTAAGCAAGGTTTTTCTTATATTTTCAGTGTATAAATTAAATTAAATTTCCCCTCTAAAATGATATTCCCCTTCCTTCATGATTTACCTGCAACCTTGAAAACTTGAAACTTAAAAGTTCGCTGTGGCTGTTGGCCCCAAAGACCGTTTGATAAACTTTTTGTGGCTCAAACTTTTGGCTCAAAGGGTGTGTGTGTGTGGTGGTATCAATCATATAGGATCTGGATCTGTCACTGGGGTAATCACAATAATTGGCTACTTGTGAAGGAAGCCTCTCCCCTGCCTCTGCTTGTTGAAACTTTAGTTGGTCCTTTTCTTAGTCTGTGTCCTTTCAAGCCTTACCCTTTCAGCCAGGTTTTCCCGCTTTTCCTTTCTCGTCCCAAAATCATAAAATTAAATATGCATATCAGGAGGAGAATGAAGGGTAGGCTGAGCTGGTGAGTTGTTGATGGAGGTGGGTCTCCCTTGCAACTGACTTAATATCCTTTGGGCAAACAATCAAAACAAGAGCGGAATGTGGCTGCTGGTCCAAAAATGATGACCAAAATCGCAAAAAAAAAAATAATAATTTAAGAAGGGAAAATAAAATCAAAAAACAATGAAAAAGAAAAGAAACGCGAGGACGATTTACAACGCTTTGTTGCACGCATCCATTGAAATTGTTTCCGCCTTTTCCGCTTTTTCACAATTTTTTTTTTCCTTTGGGTTTTATGCTGTTTCGGGTGTTTCCTTCTTGGACTCCCCTTTTTTTTTGCCTTGGCCTTGGTTGCTGCTTGATTTGATGTGTGCAATTATGGCGTCATTTACATTCTTGCCCTCCAAATGGCCAATCCATGACACCCAACCCCAGCTCGGTCCCTTCAAGATACCCTGCAGGCAGTTTTTTTTTTGAGAGAACACTGGGAGAAAGATTGTAAAGTTATAGGGATTTTCTATATCATTTTAATATATATTATATATAATTTTTATGTTTTTTATATGTTTTTATATATTATATTCTTAAATTTACATCTCTAAAAATTCTTTTAATTTCTGAAATGATCCTAATTAATTTTTAGAATTGTTTTTCCTGTGTATTTGGACTGCTCTTGCTGTTGTTTCAATCTCAATGCCACTTTGCCCGTTGAAGCGCGCTGCTAAGTATGCTACAGAAATTCTCCTTGCTGCCTTGCTTTTCTTGGCTTTTCTTCTTCTCCCTCTTCTTGCTCTCCTTTCTCATCTCCCCTTCTTTCCCCCCACTTCTTTGCCTCGTCCTTAGGTTGAACTCCTTTGTTTTTAGTGGGGGACTATATAGAGATGAATGAGGCGCGCTTATTGTTGTGCATTTACTCGGAAATAGTAGTGGAGATTCTGGTCTCAAAAGAACAAAAAGTTTCAAGACTCTTGAATGCATATGTATATATATATATCATATATATGTATGTTCCCATATTAACTTTAATATTTTTAGGGGGCATACTTTTTGCCAAGGTAAACAAGCCACAGAAAACTTGAACCTTAACAAGTGCAAAGTGAAAGTAAATATGAAAGGCAAACAGACGCCGGGAACGAAAAATTAATATATATATACATTTCAGCAAGGTAAAATATATGTATATAAATAATAAAATATGAGGGGAACCCCCTTTAAAATAAAAAAAAAACTTGAACTTGAACCTGAGCCGGAAAATGTAACGAAATCGAGCTGAATTCGAGACCAAATGAACGCTCAATTAAAACTTAAATAAAGCCAATGGAAAAAGTGTGGAAAAGTGAGGAAAAAGTGTGGAAAAGTGAGGAAAAGTGAGGCAAACGTAGGCCAGGATAAACGCCTGAGGACTAAGGTAATTTTATAAGGCAAAATAATAACCAAAAGTTGGGTATTCAATTACAGCAGACAGTGTTTGTTGAATTCTATATTTATTTTAGAATTTAATACTAATATTAATATTAATATTAAGAAAAAAATATTTATATATATATTTTAATTATTTTAATTTAATTTTATTATTCTTAAATTATATACATATTTATTTTAGAATTTAATATTAAACTAAACTTGATAAAAAAAGTTTCATTTATATATGTTAATTAATGTAATTTAATTTTATTCTTTTTAAATTATATATTTATTTTAGAATTAAAAACAAAATTTAATGTGATAAAAAAAGGTTTTTTTTATATATTTGAATTATTTTATAGAGAAGTAATTATAAAAAAAAAATAAAATAACATTTAATTCAAGTATTGCCAAAAGTTAATTCAAATTTAAAAGTAAAAAAAAAGTAAACAATACTTGAAAAAGTTTATAAAATAAATTACAAAATGATTAATTGCTAATTTCAATTAAATTTCAATCCTGAGAATAACAGCAAAATGTCAGTAAATAATTGAAAAAAAACCACAAACCAGACGAGCCACTTAATGGAATAAATATATATATATTATATACATAATATATAGGGAAAAAATGTGAAAAAAATCAAGTGATACTGAAGCGGAAATGGACGGGAAATTAAGTGAAAGTGAAGCGGGCATAAATCAGGCCGCAAATTGATGGGCGGAAAAGCGCTGGAAAAGTGGGCAAGAAGGAGCAAGAAAAAAACCAAGAAAAACAGAGGGGAAAGTCACCCGCGAACTTCATTTTTTTTGTTCATTGAGTTTTCTTCCAGCTTTTCGTTCGCCTGGCTTTTCCTGTGTAATTTTCCTGTGGCAGCGTCTCTTGCTGGCTTTTTAATTGCCACTTACGCGTTCTGGCTTAGACCAAAGCCCCTCGTCGATGATGCTGGGTCCTTGCGCGGCTCCTAATTTATTTTTATTTATTTTTTTCGTTTTCTTCATTTTGTTGTTGTTTATAAGCAAAGGCTTTTTATCCCTTTGTCTTTTTTTTTCGGCGACATAAATTAAAGTCCACTAATTGCGTATACGCCGCGTGGGCCTGAAGGACAAGCAGCAGGGACATTGTTTCGGGCTTAGTCCTGCTTAGAGGATCCAGCAGGAAAGCCTCTTTCCTTTGGGGGATTTCCAGCCTTGATTTAGTAGTGTTTACTGTGCGATTAAAATTTAATTAAATGCTTTGCTCACACAAAAAATGTAACAAACAGCACATGCAAACAGGAACAGGACACTGATGACGCCGCAACATCATCATCATTATTATCCTTATCATTATCACCAGCAGCATCCGCACATCAAATGAAATTCGTTTTGTCTCCGCCGAGCATGTAATAATTTATAACACGATGAACTTGTCGCCAACGCACACACACACGAACACCCACACACGCACACACACACAGAGCATGTGTGTGTGTGTACATATATGCAAATGAAATGAAATGTCACCCTATAGGCGTGGCATTCAGGCAGGGTCCTCAAAATTAAGGCTTTCAAAGGAAAAAGTCATTTTAGACAGAAGATCAGCATTAACAGCGAGTCTTTCCACTCGCTTGAGACTATAATTCCCAACTAGTTCTAGCATCTCGGACTGCTAACCTAAAGGCAAGGCGAATCTGAAGCTCTTATTTTTTTTGTTTCTTTGTATTTGTAACACTCAAACCTCCTGCTCTCAATTAGGCAACTAACCGAGTCATTTTGATAACTTATGGTGTATACCCTTTCAGCTGGGGTAGGTGGAAAGTAGCTGGCAGCTGGAGGGAGCTCAAGGAGCCATCGTCATCGTCATCGTCATGATTGTCATCGTCATCAGCCAAGCATGATAATGATAACAAAGCAATAAAGCAAGCGCAGCGACAACTCTGGCCGGAAAAGTGGGCCTTGATTGGGCTGAGATGGGAGGGAATGGGAATGGGAGAGGATGTGATATAAAGATTGTTGCCATATTGCTATCATTTGCACACAATCAGCGTCAACGTCAACGGAAGGCGAAACGTGGGGGGGAAGTGGGTGGAGTATAGGAGGCCAAAGGGCAGAGGGCAGAGGGTCTGAATTCAGAAAATGTATGCAGAGATGCCGCCCTCTTGGAGGGAAGTAAAGCCATTCCATTCGACAGGATGAGGCGCGGATGACGCGGAGATTGCTCGTCGTCGACGTCGTCATCCAAATTGCAGATAAAGTATAAATAAATTTAAATAAATAGCGTAAAATCAAATTTCCTAGGAAAAAAGCCGTGCAAATTTCCCTGTCGAGGGGAAAATAGATAGGAAAAGCTTACAAATTGGTGAGACAATATAATCATTAGTAGGAGTTGCTTCTGAGATTTTTTAAGGGAGATTTTTTTATTTAAATTGTATTATTATTAAACACAAAAAATGCTTAAATATATTATTTATTAATTGTATGCTAATGTTTTTCCAACGTTTTGCCTTTTTAAGCTTTGCTCTTAAAGGGGCCTGCCTTTTTGGGGGGTTTGACATTTCCCATTCCATTTTCGCTGGCGACTTGTGACCGCGACCTTGTCTCAGTCTGCCACCTCCTCCCTCCCCCATCATTCCCCCTTCACCACACCCCACCACCCTCCCTTTGTGTGTGCGACATTTGCCTATAATTGCCTATTAGTTTTCATTTGTTGATTTGGTTCTGCCTTTGCACGTGACGTTAACTGCCGGTCTGGGTCTCTCAGTTTTGGTTTTAGGTTTTGGTTTTCGATTTTGGTTTAGATATGGATATAGGTATCGATTTTGCCTGAGCCACATGCCATATATGTACATATAGGTCCCAATGTGTTGACCTTCCCCCAATCAATTGGTGGCTAATTGTGGCCAAGCATTAAGCACCACAAATGGGTTCAGAGGTTCAGAGTTCAACGGAATTATAAATATAATCTTGAATTCAGTTTTAGATTAAGCAATTAAGGTATACATTTGTATGTAATTATGTATAGATTTTATCAAATTAAAATTATATATTAATTATTTAAGGAGCTTCAAATATCATTTTTAAATTATAGTGTAGGTATATTAAGAGTTGAAATATATTTACTCATTAAATTTAATAAATTTTCAATGTACCAAAAGTTTGCTTAATTTTTAAGCAGAAACTTAAAGGTATTCTGCAGTTTTTTCTAAAAGAATTTAATATTTTTTAAATTTTTTGTTGTTTTTTCTGTTGTTAAATTTTAGAATTTTTTTAATTTGAATATTGAATATATTTTGTAATATATTTAATTTATAAATATAAATTCTAAAAATCTGTATATGTATATGTAATATAAATATATACATAATATATTTATATTACCTTATAAATTAAATATTATTATTATTTTATATTACTTTATATATTAAATATTTACAGTTTTTATTTTTAAAGTCACAAATAGCATTGATCTCTGATATTTTGCCACTATATTTTTTCAGTGCTTAGCAAAATAGCATGAAAAATCGGCCCAGGCCTCGAAGAGCTTTCCCTTGGCACCAACACATTTTTCTTGCTTTTCCCCTCCTCTCTCACCCAGTACTTGCGAATTTTTCATTTTTATTTTCATTTACATTTTCATTCTCGTCTGGCTTTTGTCTGTTTTGCTTGTTTTTCTTTTTGTTTTTTTGCATTTGGTATGTGTGTTAGTTTGGCAACTGATTAATTGCCACGCCTCCCCTGGCTACCCCCCCCCCAGTGACCCTGCCCCCGATTTTGAATCAGATCAAGAGTGTCTGCATTATAATTTCGTTCAATAATTTAATGAGCTGAAAATAAAGGCTCTTGGAAGCAAGAAAAAATGTGCAGAAATATTATTGGATTAGTTTTTGTGTTAAAATATATTATGGGAAATCTATAAATATTTAAGTTTTTAAAACTAGATTCTATTAAGATTTACTAGAAAAAAACTAAAGTAAATCTTGTTTAAATTTTAAATATTTATTACGAATTTTATTCAGATCTTATTATTAAAAGCCTTGAAAAAAAATCTTTAAAATCTTTTTAAAAAATCTTAAAAAAACTCTTTGAAATCTTAAAAAATAATGCTACTTGTTGTGTAAATTTTAAATATTTATTCCGAATTTAATTCAGGTCTTGAGTGGCTTAGAAACTATCACAATGTTGGCTTGCCTAAATCTTATTGTTAAAAACCCTAAACAAATCTTTACACAAATTCTTTAAAATTCTTTAAAAAAAATTAAAACAAGTCTTAAAACATATTTATAATAATAATTAAAACCTAGCTAATCGCTCGCTGTGCTGGGCAAAGTGAAAGCCACCGTAGTACTCCTCCAAATCGCACAAATCCCGCTGGAACTGTGCCTCCATTCGAGCTTGGGCCGCCTTCTGGCGGGCAGAAGGACGCCGCCCGAGGGTGTGACTGTTGCTGCTGCTGCTCCTCAAGCTCAGGCGACGGCGTACCTTCATGCCTGGCAGAACCAGTTGATCCTCCACCGTCAGCGGGGGTTGCCCGCATCGCTTGGTGTCCGTGTGCGAGGGGAATCCCCTGGGCGTGGTCTGGCCAGCAAAGGCCTCGCTGATATCATGTAACCGTTGCTTGCCCGCCTGCTGTTTGGCAGCCAAATGCTCGAAGCTACACTTCCACTGGGCATACTGCTTGTCAGCTCCCGATCTCTTGGTGATGCTGGGGGTCAGCAGGTTGCCGCAGGAGCCAAAGGAGGAGCAGCGAGGCATGGGCCTTAGAAGATGGCGGGACTGCGAATGGTTGAGTCGTCTTAGGCGCTTCTGTTTCCTGGCAGAGATGTTCAGCTTGCGGAGGAGCATCCGCTGGATTTTGGCCAGAAAGCTGGGTAAAGGACAGCAAATGCCAGGTGGGGCAGGAGTTGTGGTGTCCTCGCCGGACTTTACCTTCTCCGCTGAGTGATTTGAGCCCATTTTTTTGTTTGAAATTCAAAGCAGAGAATTGTTTTTGTTAATTATTCTTAATTTTCTTTGATTATTTAACTTCTTGTCGCTGTCACTGCCTTTGGCCAACTGATGCTGATTGCCACCAAGCGACTGTCATATATACTGGCTCCCCCAGGTAGCTGTCCTTATAGGGTTTGGGTTTGGGATCAGCGGTCTTATTCGCTACCCTTTGCTGACCTTCATAAAAAAATATATGTATACCTAACCTCAGCCCCTTTTGACCATAATCCCCTTGTTTTGCATAGTTTTATGAGCCAACATTTGGTCACGGCTTTGGTTTTTGGGTTTCGGGGTTTTGCTAGAGTCGCGATTTTGTTTATTGCTCCGCAATCCTTGCACGTGCAAAAGGACCTTAGGGGATCAGTAGCAGGCAGCGGCGATTTAATGGCCCATCATTTGCTGTCGCCTGCTGCTGCTGCTGTTGCTGGCCAGGATATCTAGCATTCTCTGGGCCATAATTGCC
>VNKB01005368.1:0-22457 GCA_008042735.1 Drosophila leontia
AGAACTTTTAGACACGTCGTTTTTTTTGGTACTCTGACGATGAAAATGAAGCCTGCGAAAATTGAATGGCGTTGCCAGATCAATATAGTAAACAGCTGATATCGCGCTGTATAAATAATTCATTTGATTTATTTAGACACCCCTAATGGAGGGAAAGTTGAAGGAAAAATGTGGAATTGATAGGGGCTGTCAAGGGGAAGCCCATAATATGGAATTTAACCCACAAAGGACATTTTAATGCCATATTTATTAATATTTTTAATATTTTTTTTGAATATTTGTTTACAAACCGGTGACCAGTGTGACCAAAAAAACCTTTAACGCCATAATAAGTACATTTTCATGGAATTTCAGGATTTTCCTTAATTTTTTTTGGTCACACTAGCTCGGTAGCGAAATAAAGAGCGATTCCGCTGTATAATTTATACAGCGGATTTTTCTCGTCAGAGTACTAGGCTTTATTTTAAAAATTTATTTAAATTAATTCAAATTAAATTTAGCTTAGATTTACACAATTTTTACTAGATAAACATAAATATTTACTGTATGTCAACGTGCTTTTTTTTTTATTTATATATGACCTTCTGAAATATAACTTTTCCTTTTCCATTCTTCATTTTGCGAACTGAAAGGGTATTAAATTTTCGGCGTGCTGTTTTTATTTTCCATTTTTGTTTCATAGAAAATAAAAAAAAAAATTTGTTTGATTCAAAACTAAAAAATATGAATTAAGAAATTAAAACAAATTCGTTACTTTTAAAATGTGTAAAACTAGCTAAAAAATACCTAAACTCGCAGCACCGATGAACGGTCACACCTTCTTTCCTCGTCGGCAACGTTGCGCAGAGCACGGCATTTGATTGTTAAACGCGAATTTACCCCACAAAAACGCATTTAAAATGGCTTTCGGTGATGTGAAGACCCCCGCTGGACTCAAGGAGTTGAACAACTTCCTGGCCGACAACAGCTACATCAGCGGGTAAGCACGCGGCGCCCGAATGTGAGGTTAGGCACGACCGCACCACGTCGGCAGACTCGCAGCGTTCCCATATTAGCATTATTTAACTTGAATCTCCCTTTAATTCCCGTAGATACACTCCCAGCAAGGCCGATCTGTCGGTGTTCGATGCTCTGGGCAAGGCCCCGGCCGGTGACTACGTGAACGTGGCCCGCTGGTACCGTCACATTGCCTCCTTCGAGGCCGCAGAGCGTGCCGCATGGACTGGCACTCCTCTGCCCCAGCTGGCCGGAGCCAAGCCCACCGTGGCTGCTCTCGCCAAGCCGGCTGCCGACGATGACGACGATGTGGATCTATTCGGATCCGATGACGAGGAGGACGAAGAGGCCGAGCGCATCAAGCAGGAGCGCGTTGCTGCCTACGCCGCCAAGAAGTCCAAGAAGCCCGCCCTCATTGCCAAGTCCTCCGTGCTCCTGGATGTCAAGCCCTGGGACGATGAGACCGACATGAAGGAGATGGAGAAGAATGTGCGCACCATCGAGATGGACGGTCTGCTGTGGGGAGCCTCCAAGCTGGTGCCCGTGGGCTATGGCATCAACAAGCTGCAGATCATGTGCGTCATTGAGGACGATAAGGTGTCCATTGATCTGCTGCAGGAGAAGATTGAGGAGTTCGAGGACTTTGTCCAGTCCGTTGACATTGCTGCCTTCAACAAGATCTAAACATGAGATTCTTGATACTCTTATATTTTGAATAAATTGAGCAAAGCGAAGAAACTAAGAAATGGATATTTTAGAGGGAATAGGGTTTTTGAATCTTCATTAACTTGTAGACTTAAAATGTCAGTACCTTTGTGCATGCCTTTTTGGGGATTTTATAAAGAAACTATAAGATATTTATCTGTATTTTACACCTAAATCTCAATAATGCTTCCTAAAATAACCGACTCCCAAATGTATACTTTGTAACTATATAGTTTTAAGTCAAGTTCCCAGCTCAAGTCTTTCGTTTCTAGAGCTTTTCCTGAGCTTTGGCCAACCAAAAAGGCAAGCTCGTCGCACTTCCCAGCTCAGTTGATCGTCGCGCTCGATAGAGTTCGGTTCTATAATTAAGTCACTGGATTATATTGCTCTTTAGTTTGTTGCAGCTTAAAAATCAAATCTTATTTTGGACAAAAGTACTGCTAATATAATGGCTGCCAACAAATTAAGCTGCACTCTGGCCATTGGGGCTCTGCTGTGCCTGGGATTCGTGGCTCTCATTCAGGCCAACGGTGAGTAAAATATATCCAAAATACGAGAACATTTCCGTTCTTGTTATTGTGTTTTCAAAACGAATTTGTTACGCATTTGAGTTAGATTTGCTTTTTGAACGCGAAATACAAATACCCGGATCGTCTGCATTCATTAACATTAATTAGCAATTGTATAGATACTCGTATTTGTATCTTTTGTTCTGCGAGCAAGACATGTTTCGTTCTTAGATGGATTTCCCAGATACATTTAACCATCGTGTTTGTCAGCATTTGCATATAAGTTTCGAGACGTTGACAAACGTCCATTAGTGTGTTTCGGATCGATTTCGGATCTGAGATGCTCATCTATCATTTGATACCCGGTTCGTTGACTGTCAATAACGCAGCTTTGCCATTGAAATTACTTCCGATTTTTATATACCCATTACATTAAGCGGAAACCAATTGGAATTATCATTTATACTTAACTATTTTACAATCGCTGGCCTTATTAGCTGTTGTGCAATGAGCTCATTCGGATTTCTGTTTAATAAACTAATTGTTTAACTGGCTAATTAACACCATGCATTATCCATTATCTTTGAATTCTTCGTGAAAAGGATGTCGATTACCTTGAAATTTTCCCGATTCCGGAATTGAATCCAACAATGCACTCTAACATGCTATTGTTTTCGTCCAAAAAAAAAAAAAACCCCCACCACCTTCGTGACAATTCGAAACGATGACGTCTGTTGGCTTTATCACAACCTGCGTGTCGATTATCTCAGGGAAATACCCATAAAATATTTATTTTTGTCAGTTTTATAATATGTTAAAATTTTTATAAAGTAGATTGTTTTGTAAAGAATTATTCAAGCTTCGAATTTTGGGCTGAAACATTATTAATCTTGACCCAATTTTTTGCGCCTTTCAAGATTAGTTTTGCATAGGTCAGTGAACTGAGTTTTTGCCACGATTTGGCGCGTGTGTGGGAGAGAATATCCATTAAAAATACAACAATAAATACAAAAATTTAATTACAAGAACAAGGTCTTGATAACGCCAATATATATATATTGACTCATCCACGCCTACGTTTCTGCCGGATTCGTTCTCCGGAGATGCCTCAATGTTGCCATTGAAAGTTGCAAAACTAGTTCGGTTAAAAAATGAGTTGTAGACGTGAGGCTGGCAGATTCAACGGAACGTTCCAGCTCAGGTTCATGGGCGTGCAGTCAGCGGAATAGTTTCTTCTTCCATCGATATATTATATTTTTATTTAATTATATATTTTTTATGAATTTTAAGAACAGATATTTTGACTCAAATTGAATTTAATGTTTGTTTACCACTTGTAAACCTGAAAGGAAAAAAATAATGAATAGTAGGTGACTAATTAGCAGTTTTCATTACCCTTTATAAATGATATAAAAATATTTTTAAAATGTTTTACTCATTTTAGTGAATTTGTTAACCGATTTAACTTGTTTTCTTGTGCTCAGTTAAAATTCCAATAATTTCGGCTTGTTATAACTCTATAAAATTCAACAGCAAACATTACCAAATGCTCTGAATAAAGCGATGACATGGGCTGGGCAAATATGTGTGACACCATTCGGGTTTTTGCTTTTTTAGAGCTCGCTCTGGTTACGTTCCCGAGGCTAATCTCTGTACAATGCTGATTTGATTTGAATCGACTGATCTCTCACCCCAAACAGATAAGCCGGTGACTGATGTGTGCCTGGGATGCATCTGCGAGGCCATCAGTGGATGCAACCAGACCCGCTATTGCGGCGGTGGAGTCTGCGGCCTGTTTCGCATCACCTGGGCGTACTGGTCCGACGGCGGCAAGCTGACCTTGGGCAACGAGAGTCCCCAGTCGGAGGACGGTGAGTTCCGAGGCCCCCTTCCTTTCCGGTTTTCCCCCTCTTTAATTATTATTTATATTATCTTTAATATCGCGTATAGCTTATGCCAACTGCGTTAACGATCCCTACTGCGCGGCCAATACCATTCAGAACTACATGACCAAGTTCGGTCAGGATTGCAATGGTGACGGTGCCGTCGATTGCTACGATTATGCTGCCATCCACAAGCTGGGAGGATACGGATGCACCGGAGAGTTGGCCTATAATTATCAGAACACCCTGGGCACATGCCTAACTTCGTTCCAGAGTGTTGATGTGCGCATTTCCGGTTAATCCCACCATCTTGCTAAATTTATCTACCATCTAATATATAAATAATGTAATTAATTAATAATTTATGGCAATGCATTTGAATTCGAAGGAGATTGCGCAATTGAGATTGATAATAAAATGACACTGCAGCAAGGGATTAAAATATTCAATTTATGTCAAAAGGGGGAGATATATTTTTAGTTTTCCATGGAGTATAGCCAAACAATTTCGAATCTTATAAAACAACTTGCTTCAAGAAAATATATTTACAAGCTTTTTTATTATACTGGTTTTTAGAATCAAAGGAACATTTTAAATAAAATATTTATTATGTCTCAATTTTTATACCCTTGCAGGGTATTATAATTTCAGTCAGAAGTTTGCAACGCAGTGAAGGAGACCTTTCCGACCCTATAAAGTATATATATTCTTGATCAGCATCAACAGGGGAATCTTTCTAGATATGTCCGGAAGAAATCGATTTTTTGGCCATTTTTGAAAAATTTTATAAGGGGTTACATCATTAAAATTTTTGATTTTGATAAAAAATTGAATTTTCAAAATTTTTAAATGAAGTATGCAGATTTATTAACTGTAGAAAATCTTGCACAGAACAGTTTTCCGATTTAAAATTAATGCTCTTTTGGCCGAGTTATGATATTTTTAATTTAAAAAAAATCAAGAAGTTTTTTAATATAAAAAATCAGATTTTATAATACAAAATAATATTTTTCTAAGTCAAGCAATCATTTCCGACCCCATAAACCATATATATTCTTGATCAGCAACATGCGAATCTTTCTAGACATGTTCGGAAGAAATCGATTTTTTGGCCATTTTTGCGAAATTTGATAAGGGGTTACATCATTAAAATTAGCAAAAATGCCCAAAAATTTTGATTTCTTAAAATTTTAAATTTGGTATGCAGTTTTTTTAAATTAATAAAAACTAACACAAAACTGCTTTCCGAATCGAAATTAATGCATTTTTGGCTTAGTTATGATGTATTTTAATTGTTACAAACTTGGGCTGGCCAAAGTTAGCTTTCTTTCTTGTTAAAGCTTAATTAAAACAGTTAATAACTTTTTAAATTGTAAATTCAGCTTGCAGATTTACACACCTAGTGAAGACTAGCACAGAAAAGCTTTCCAAATTGATATTTTTTAATTTGTGGCTTAGTTACGATTGATCCTGAATTGGGTTCCCTGATCCAAGTGCAAACTGCAAACCTTTGGCTTTCTAAAATTTACATTTAAAGTAAATAAATTAAGTAACTAAAGCCACCTGACGGGGTATAATACAAATATTAAAAATAGGTTCATTGTTGCATACTTTTTGCTGGGACTTTTCAAGAAGTCTAACTAAGAACTTCCTTCAAATATGTATAAATTCTATTGACTGCTTTTAATATATTTTTATTATAAATATTATAATAAGAGTTTTATTGATAAATTTAAAGACCAAAATGAAAAACAAGCCCAAAAGTATATCACATTATCAAAGCTGTCAACTCGGAAGTGATAAAAAAAGCTTAAAGTCTGCCAAAATCGGAAATCTAAATGAATCTAAATGGATTATGTTTGTTTTTTAATATTTTAGAAAAATTTTAAATTCACAATATACAATTCTTCTCCCAAAATACTATATGAATTAATATATTTAATTAAATACACATGTTTATAATAATGTATTGTAATCAGAATATAATTTAAAAGCGCCCTAGAAACCGGTATTTTCCGCCAGCTTGACAGATTTACCTGGTGAGCACTCGGTTCATGGGAATCTCTAGCACCATTCGCAGTTCAGGTGCTGAGGTGATAGATTATTACTATAACAAGACGGAGAATGAGGGTTTTCTTGGGATATTTTTTGGGTTCTTTTCTGCTGGCGCTGGGACCCACTTTAGTTAGAAGTCAAGGTGAGTTTTTCTTACAATAATTTAAAAGAAATATGTTTTAAATATTACATTGATAGGTCACGTGCTGGATAAGCCCGTAACTGAGCTGTGTCTCACCTGTATTTGCGAGGCAATCAGCGGCTGCAATGCCACGGCCATTTGCACCAGTCCGGAGAAGGGAACCTGTGGCATTTTCCGCATCACCTGGGCCTACTGGGTGGATGCGGGAAAACTGACGCTGAATGGCGAGGATCCAGACTCGGAGAACGCCTTCCAGAACTGCGCCAATGATCCGCACTGTGCCGCCGACTTGGTGCAGAATTATATGAAAAAGTTTAATCAGGATTGCAATGGGGACGGCGAAATGGATTGCCATGATTATGCCAGAATTCACAATTTGGGGGCCTATGGCTGTCAAGGAGACTTGACTTTCGATTATCAGAGTGCTTTTGAGGAGTGTATCGAGAACTACCAGGACCAGGGATTTGAATAATGAGATATATATAATTTTTATAGTGTTTGCCATATTTCAAAGTTTATAAAGATGTTTATTAATTTTAAAAATATTGTTTAGGCGTTTTTTCCTATGAATTTAATCTTGTTCAACCTGAAAATGTGTATGCAAATATACTTATAATTTGTATGTTAAATAAATATTAGCCGGGAATCGCCCCTGCTGTAGCACTAGACCCGCTTTATTTCCTATTGCCGCAATTAGTCACTCGGCTCTCAGTGTTTACTAATAAAACCAGTAGCGCAAGCTGAGATCGTTTCAGTGATCAAACAATCGCGGATTGCATCGAATACAGTTCTCCCAGCATGCCTACCAGATCATCATTGTTGGTTTTTCTCCTGGGTCTAACCATTGGAGTGATATGGATCCAAGCGGAAACCCAACAGCCCATCACGGAGACCTGCCTGGTGTGTATGTGTCAGGCCCTGAGTGGCTGCAATGACACGGCTGTGTGCGTAAATGGGGCTTGTGGCATCTTCAGGATCACCTGGGATCAGTGGGTGGACTCTGGGCGATTCACCATAGAAGGGGACTCACCTTTAACGGATAGCTGTGAGTTTTAAAGTTAATTTTTAATGAGGATATATAATTTTTGAATTTTTTAACAGCCTTTACCAACTGCGCCAACGATCCTATTTGCGCTGCCAATACCCTACAAAGCTATATGGTCAAATACGGTCAGGATTGTAACGATGACGAAACGGAGGATTGCTACGATTATGGAGCCATCCATTACATGGGTCCCTTTAACTGCAAGGCAGATATGCCCTACTCCTATGAAAGCGTCTTCAGACGCTGCCTGAGAGATGCTCTGCGGGCTGAGAAGCGCCAGAAAGCCAACTGAAATTCCGGGAATGCATTCCACTTAGTATTGTAACTTAATAAATTAGTAAATTATGAGGAAGACTCTGCTTAATGTATGTGCGAATATTGCATTGCTAATGTAGGCGTTAGGGTTTATTAATAAACCGGTGGCTACGGCCAACTCAGATCAGTTGTGTGGTCAACACGGCGACGGTAGGTCGGTTTCTTGATTCTGGATCGGATCCGAAGCTCAGATATGTATAGGTTACTACCAATCAGTCTAGGTGCTTTGTGGCTATTGGTCCACAGTGGTTCCAGCAATGTGGGTAAGTGGTTATCATCATTTTATAGAGTAATTTCTCCTAGATAAGTACGAGTTGACACCACTGTGCGACTATTGAGAAAACAATTAATTGGGACCTAGTACGTAGTAGAGAACGCTCTATAATTATGGTAATCCATTTACTGTAAAGCTGTAAACTAAAGCCTGTTTGTGGCAATAGAATATATATTATATAGCCGGTAGTTACATCCGCCCATTTTCATTTATCCCAAACACTGAGACAAAATAATTGAAATAAGTTTCACATTACAACTTTATAAAAGACGAAAAACTGTAGCAATAAATAAGTTTTAAATAAATTTTTTTTTGCAATTACAACTTCTATATTAAGTTTATGGTTTGTGAATATATTTCTGAATTTACCAAATTTTTTTTTCTGTATGTTTAGTGGCAAACAAACCCGTCACGGAAGATTGCCTGGACTGTCTATGTGAGACAATGAGCGGCTGCAATGCCTCCGCCATTTGCGTTAACGGCGCCTGTGGAATATTTCGGATTACCTGGGGCTATTGGGTTGAGGGGGGCAAGATAACCCTGCCGGGTGACACAGCTCTCTCGGATGATGGTAGGTCCAGCCATAAGTACTCTTTAAAACTTATCTAAAGCCTCTGACATGTCGCCCATTCAGCTTTTACCAATTGCGTGAATGATCCCCACTGTGCCGCCGACACGATCCAAAGCTATATGTTCAAGCACGGCCAGGACTGCAATAGGGATGAGGAGATCAATTGCCTCGATTATGGAGCCCTGCACAAGCTGGGGAATCTTGGGTGCCAGGGCCAGTTGCCCTTTCCCTTTGCCAACGTCTTTAACCGATGCCTGAAGGCGAAGCTCAAGGGCAATGTCATGAAAACCACAGGATGAGGAGTCCTCAACATAATTGATTCTTTATTTGGGTTTCTTCGATTCCCTATATTTCTTTCTTATTTTCACAGGGGAATCCTTTTTCTGTTTTTAAAACAATCTTGTTAATACATATACACATATACATACATCGAAACATTGCTTATGTTTGCCGCTTGAACAGTTTCCAGTATAGGCTTGGAATCTATAGATATAGTTACAGATACAGATATATATATAATATATATAGAGGGGTATATGAAAACTACTTAAATACGCTCTCATTTGGTAATTTGTTAGTCAACATGTTAACATATTGGTTGATCGAATCTGTGTTTAGGTATATAGTTAGTAAGTATATCCGGATTGTGGCTAACTCTTGCCAAAGCTTGGCTCTAACATTGGTTTGCCTTAAGAGTGGTCATGGTTCTATAGCTCGAGACGAGGCTTGCTCTCTACCTAGGAGTATCGTTTTAGTAGTCTAGTATTCTTTGGGAAACTCGAAAGTAAAAAGGTATTAGTAATCTCTCTATTGTTTTTAGGAAACTTCTATCGGAATGTGACAAATTGAAATAGTTTCAACAACCTTTTAAATTGATTATGGGACACAGATGATGAGCTGAGAGCTGAGGCAACTTCGAACGAAAGGCAGCGATTTCATCTTACTCTTAGCATAATCTCTATACAGCGAAGAGTTATGAAAGTTGTTGGCTTTAATTAAAAGACAACTTAATGGAAGAAGCAAAGAATTAAATGTTTTAATAGTTTTTGCCAAAAGTTTATCACTCATACAAATGTTTGGCATCGATTTCTTAGGGTTCTGGTAAGCCAAGAGTCAAGATGAACCCTTTATTAAATTAATTTAAATAATTATTTGAATAAAATTAGGTCTGAAAGGATATTTTTTTACTTTTAACAAGTTTTAAGACTCCTCTTTGTGCTCTTTGAAAATAACTCTCTTTCCCTAAATTATTTGTTTGGCTTGGAAACTCATTCAAAGGATTAACGGCTAACTGAAAAAATATGATCCTAAAAATACAATCAAGCTCGTTTCATATGGGGTTTGTTGAGGTGTGTGATTCGATCGGATTTTTGATATAGCACCGGGTACCGGCTTCTGGTTACACGGGTACTCTTGGTGATGTCCTTAAGGCTAGAATTGCAACTGGAAATATGCGTTTTTTGTTGTTGTTTTTGCTGGCTAATTGGGCTCACTTCTTGCTGTTGCCATCGTTGGCCAATAGCAGCTCCTTGGCCTCCTTCTTGCCACGCTTCTTCTCCTCCTTGGCATGCAGCTTGGCCAGACGCTCCTCCTCCTTGGCCAGGCGCTTCTCCTCCTGCAATATGGAAAATGCAATATGCAAAATTTGCAATTCGGTTGTTAACTAAATAGAACTTTGCTTGCATGCTCGGAAAATCATAAAGAAGAAAATCGGAATTGCTGGCGCGCTTTATGAGCTCGTAAGTTTGGAAATTTATGCTTTCGCCGGCACAAAAGGCACTCATTTCCCCTCATTTCCCCCCAGAGCCCTTTCGCCTGCGATTAATGAAAAACTTTTCCAAAACAGTTGGCAAGCAGCAGCAGCAAAAAAGGAAAAAAAAGGGGAACGAGGCCAATTACAAACAATACAAATAGGCAGAGCCCGGGTCAGGGGTTCCAGCGAGAGGGAAAAAAACAATGCATCTCCCAAACAAAGAAGAACAGGACGAGGCCCCGAAAACCCCCCTCATTTTCCCCATAATTTCCACCCACCTTCCTGGCTTCCTTCTCAGCCTTCAGCTTGAGCTTCTCCTCCTTCTTCTTGCGCTCAACGGACTCGTTCTTCTTATTGTCAGCCTTCTCTCCTGGAATAGGAAATGAATTCAATTAGTCCCAGGATTCTCATAATCAAAAATCCTTTAAAAATCCCTCAACTAAGCTAGCATTAATCCCTAAAAACGTGATTGAAAAGATCTTCAACTTACTCTGATTACTGCCGGCGGAGAAAAGCGGAAAACTGCGACTGGAAGAGCTTGTCGAGGGCCTGGCATTACCATTGGCTCCCGGCCCAGTTGAGCCTGCACCCGGAGCAGCGCATCCGGACGAGGCCCGCGAGCAGCCTGCTCCTTGAGGAATTGTCCTGGCGGTGGCAGCACCATTGGTTTTCCCAGATGGAACCGAAGCTGGCGGCTTCTTGTCCTTGGGCATCACGTAAGCGTTTTTGGGCAGCGAGTTCTTTGAGGTTACCGGGCTGATCTTTGCCCCGCCCGCCTTCAGGGGGGGCGGGGCCAGGGCGGAGCAGCTCAGCTGGATGTTCATGGGACTGGGGCGACGTGGAGGTGGCGGTGAACCGGACTCCCGCAGTAGCGGGGCCAGCTCATGGGCACTAGACTTCGTGTAGGTGGAGTAACTGCCGGGATTTTGGGATGATTAACAAGGAATTCTAATTATATTATCCTTAATTCTTACCGAAATCTGGGATTGCTGACGTGCACGGGCGAGGGATGCGGCACCTTGGCCGGACTACGGAACTCCTTGATGGGCGGCAGTCGGTTGTGGATGTCCATCAGTCGGTTCTTCACGTGCCGCCTTCCCGGATACGTGTGCGTGGGCGTCATCATGCCACTGATCCCGCTCATCCCGCTTCCAGGTCCAGGTCCTGGTCCAACAACTGCACCGCCACTGCTGCTGCTGGAGGATGAGGCGGAAGCAGAAATGGATGTGGAGGCAGAGTTGTTGAGCGTGTGCAGGGGTTTCCTTGGCACGGCGCCGGAGCAGCCACTGGGACAGCCACCGTGATGCGAATGGGAGCTGCCAGAACCCGAGCCAGTGTTCTCCCTGGGCGACAGAGAGCTGCCGGAGGAGCCCGAGGGCGTGGGCGAGGCCACCGCCTGATGATGGTGATGGTGATGATGGTGCGTGGTGGGCGAGGGCGGGGCCAAATGATGGGAGCTGGAAGCCACGGCCGGCGAGGCCGGTGAGCAGGGGCCGCTGCTCGATATGGAAGACGTCTTGGAGTAGTGCGAGTAGCCGGAGGCCGAGGAGCCCGCCGATCCCGTCGAGCTCATTGAGTACAGGCTGTCCGATTGGCTGACCCTGGCATGGTTGGCTCCTCCTCCGCCTCCCCGGTGCGTGGCACCTGGCACATAGTGATGCCGGCCCTTGTGCAGCGTGGGCTGATGGAATGTGTGATGGCCACTGTGCGCATCGTTCATCGAGTAGGAGCTGGCCGAGGGCACCACCCCGCCGGCGGCCACACCGGCGGAGGCCCAGCTCTTGGCACCCATCGAGTAGCTGCTGGCTGACTCTTGGATGCGCCAGGTGCCCGAAGACGAGGTCAGACGATTGACCCTGGCACGGCAGATGACGCAGCGAAGTGGCAGCAGGCGCTGGGCCACCGCGCTCTGGATCGTCTTGACAAAGCAACGCCGGCACACGACGCGGTGGCCACAGGGCGAGGTTTGCATGGTGGCCCGGGCATTGATGCAGATTACGCACTCGTCCTCCTGCGAGGTAGGCGGATCCGGCTCGCTCTCCTCCTCAAGTTTGCTCAGCAACTTGTCCTGGAATTGGTAAGAAATTTGAATGTGAAGTTATAAACGTTTTGCCTGGAAGTATACTGGTGTTTTTGATTTATTTTTTATATATTTTCTTGAGCTTAAGAGTATGCATTAAAGTCAGATGGAATCGTTGAAAACAAATAATTCTTAACTAAGCTTTTACGGTCTGCTAACCAATTTTAATTTTCTTTTGAAAAGTAACTCAAATATCCTGTGAATAAAGGATTAAGTGTAATGAAAAAAACTGAACAAAACTAGAAAAGAGAAACATCTTAAACATAAAAAAGGGTTAATGCTCTTAGTCTGGTAATGCCTTTTCTTTGGATTTATTCACGTTAAAATAAGAAATAATCTGTTTCTTTATACAAAAGAAAGAAAAGATGATATAAGGAAACTAGTACATTTATTCTAGAGCTAAAAAATATATTTTCTGGGTAAGCAAAGTTCTTTTTTAATTAGAACAATAATTTATTTGCTGAGAGACTAAAAGGTTAAGGTAATTAAAAAATTTTCGTGGCAGTGTGTCAATCTAGCTTTAATATTAAAATCTTAAATAAAGTATGGGCTGCACTTGTATTTTAATAGCTGTTGCTCGCAAGTAAGTAAAAAACAGTTAAGATAATCAGTTTATTTTAAAACATAAACTTTATAATGCCGACTAATGACTTAATTTTGTATGTTAGCGAAAGTTACATATCAACCTTGAATAAGCAATAACGCTAATTGACAGGCTTCCGTTCTGTTTAAAACATTCTCAACTTCTAAATTTGTTTTCCATATATTTCTTGGATTCAACAAACTTCTATCGTTTTCCCTTTCATCAGCGATATTTCCCTTTTCAACATTTTTATTGACAAAAAAAAACTATTATCTTAGCCTAAAACCCCATAAATTGGGTAAAATTAATTGGCCAAACAGTGGACAGATATTTACTTGGCCGACAGCTCAGTTTTACAGCTGCTTAGCTGTAAATGATGGTGGCGGAGCCAAGGCCCTTGCCAGAAGCCGCTTGACATGTCCATAAAGCTCTTCGAACAATATAAATGAAATTTTTAAAAAATGTTTACCAAATTAGCAGTCGATTGCAATCTATGCGTTGACTAACGGTCTGATTTCATATCGAATCAACGAGTGATTATGCAAATGTATCTTCGTTTCGCTTTGTATTTGAGCAGATATATATCTAGATATATATATTTTGTATAGCCTGAGGTCAGTTTCAGTCGGTGTCGGTGTCGGTGTCGGTGCTCGACCTCAGGCCGGCGGCAGAGATCGTTGAACATATTATACTTGTTATTAATTTCGAATCTTTCCATTTATAAGAACTACTACTGCGTGTCAATAATTAATTGTGTGATTCAGCAGCTTTTTAAGAGCTGATCGAATGGAATGAAATGATTTTACGATCGCTTTAAGATATTTATAGCTTCTTTGGCTATTTTTGGGAGCTGCTCCCTTTGTGCCACAATTATCTGTGCTTATTATGTCTGAGCCATAAATCTGGCAAGGCTTGAGGAAGTTGTAAAGTCTCTTTATTTTTTGCACACTCAGTCGGCATTTTCCATTGCGATTTTCATTCACATTTTTCGCGCCGTTAATGAGTTTGCTCTTGATAAAGAACCTAGAACAGAAATATAGTATATAATGTGTGCAATGTGGGGCCCCTCAAGGTGGTTCTCCTTGACTGTGCTGGAGTGTGTGTGGTTTTCGTGTGGTGAGAGCCCTTGCACTTGGTGGTTCCTCAATGACGCGAATTGTATGCCGGCGAAGGTCTCTTTAATTGGCCTTTTGTAATGTTGCATATGTAAGATATGTATTTAATTGCTGTATTTGGTGGGTTATGCAAGCAATGGCAAATCAATCAAGTGTTCATTCAATCGATAGCCAACCGCGAAATGTCCAAAGAATCTTTTTGCAATTATCTCCTGCCATCTGTAGCCTCAGCTGACGGATCTCTGGTCGAGTGCACACAGTTCAGGCCATTGATATGGATCAGAGAGGAAGGCAAGAAATGTTTTCAAGGGGGGTTTTTTGCTATTAAAAATAAAGCTGATGTTAAAAACTAAATTATTATTTATCTTGTTATTTATAAAATAGGAAAACGCCCTGAACTTGAACGTTTAAATCAAATTAATTGTTTTTAAATGTTTTATTTAATTTTAAGCTTGAGAAAAATTTTCAAACGTTGTTATTTCTATGTTTTTATATTTTTAGCTCAGCTATTAATCAGTTATTTTTTAATAAAAAATATTTGTTTATTATTATTTGTTAAAGTTTTAATTATTAAATTTATGAGCGAAGATTTTTAACCCCTGAAACCCCCAACGGATCCGCCACATTTATTGACAGCTGAGACAGCGGCAAAAAAAGCCGCGAAATCGCACGCCCGCATTAAAATTAATTATAAAAATAATTTGTGGGAGTTTGTATGCTCTTTGCTGGCCTTAAAACAAAAACCATAAAAATAAAAACATTGAAAAATAATTCCTTTATATAAAAAATATAACTATTAAATATTTAAGCCGCACAACAAAATTTTAAATAATTTTCAATACTTTTTTAGAGCTAAATTAATTTAATTTTTTGCTAAAGTCAAAAGTGATTGCCCTGCATTTATACATCAAATGATTAATGCCCAACTCAGCGCGGTACTAATTAATCCGCACAAAAAGAGGTCCAAGCCATCGAGGATGGGTCAGAATGGATAAAAACTGTCGGATGTTGGCTGGCGGATGCGATTGAGAGGCGATAAGCGAAGTGAAACAGAAAGTCGGCGTCTGGTCAAGGTGAGCTGCCTGCCTGTCAGATGGATCCGGCGGCGCTTTGGCTCACCCTTTTTGTTCCCAGCGAAGATCACTTGGTGGGTGGGCTCATTGCGAATCCCAGTCAGGGAGCGAGTGAGTGGTGGTGGGTGTTGGGTGCTGGACGCGCGACAATCAGGAAATTAAAAAAAAAAACTACTTAACGATCTCGAGACGTACGGCGGCGGCTCTGGCATGCTTGATTAACTGATTTAAATACGGAACGCATTGCCAGCCGAAGTTTGTTGCCTGAGTCTTTCGTTTTTAGGGCTGCGCCAATTCTGATGTCGCTCCGTCGAAGCAGCGACGCCGACAGAGCGTCTAGCTGGGAGCTTAGTGAGTTACGATCGCTCAGTCCGCCGCCGCAGCTCGTTGAGAACAGAGCGTTCATTTTTTGTCAGCTCGTTATCGATCAGTCTAATCGGTTTTTTTCGAGTGATAAAACTTAGATAGAACCCTCGCGCCGACAGCCGAATGCGGAAACCGTTTTGAATGTTGATTTTTCGCGTCCGAAAGTGAATTGGCTGAGCACGCCGCCGCCAAAAAAAGAAACCGGGGTTCAGTGAACGCCTCAGAACTTGAGCCAATATTTGAACTGTTTTATAGTCTTATATATAGTGTATATAGTTAGCATATTTGCCATGGTGTTGCCGGCCGCCTCGACATTATGCAATGTATTTACATTTCTGCTCGGTAAGTTGATCTCCTCCTCCCTCCTCGCGTTTGTGGCTTCTATTAGCATTGATTCTGCCTCAATGTCAGCCGCCGGCTGGGAAATCGTGCCTCAATGTGGGGTGTTAGGTGCGGGGCGGTACTGTGCACATAAGTTCAAGGCGGAGTGGCTTGTAAATTGTAGGGGAGGAGCGGTAGCGATAGTCCAAACAACTTGATGTCTTTGTTGATACGAGCACACTCAAAAGACTCAATTGTTGACCATCGGCGGTATTGGACATGGTGTAGGTCAGTTCGAATATCCACTGAGCCGTGAAGGAAGTTAGCAAGGCGGGCAGGGAGGGTAAGGGTACAAAAGCCAATCATCACAAAAGATATTGAGCAAACAGGCAAAGCCATCAAAGTATCAAGTGTCACATGTAAAACGCTCAGTTTATTCACGCTTCTGGTTGTCCTTAGTCAGGGTTTTTGAAACTAAACACTTGACACATTTTAAATCGCCAAATAATGAACATAAATCTAAACTTTCTTCTGTAAAAATCTTTATTAAAAGCCATGTTCCGTAAGAAAGTTATTAAGAAAACCAAGTACCGCATAATATACACTTAAAAAGTAGTTAATCCCCTTCTTTCTTTCCGGTTCTTTCCCTTCTTACGCCTCCTAAAGTTTTATAACTATCCCATCTAGTTCATAAAGTCCATTCTTAATAGCGTAAATCACCACATCCTCAATGTCAGCCGGGGGAAGTACCTAGGACTAGAAGTATAAAGCCGGTACCCGTAAAGTTCTGAGAGTGCAACCATAACGATCAGCGTGGTTTAAAGCCACTAATTAAGTGCCTGGTCAAAACGTATATTTAAATTAAAGCCCAGAGTGCGATAATTAAAAATGAAATACAAATTAAATGCACGGCATGACGTCGCGAAACAACGTGGAAACAAAAACCAAAAGCCAAGCAAACCAAAACAAAGAGAATAAAAAATAATATTAAAATGGCAATACGCAGCAGCAACTACAAAACATTCCTCATAAATAAGCGCGACAAAGTCTTCCGCTAAAAAAAAGAGAGAAAAATAAAAAACGCACTGACATTTACATAAATAAAGCATATATAATCTACATACATAAAATTTAGAGTATGACTAGAAAAAGGCAAAAAACGAACTTGAGATACGCTAACTATATAATAAATATTTATTATAAGATGATTAATGGTTCTTAAAATGGGAAAGCATTACATAAAAGAGAACCTAGTAGATAATTATTTAGATTTTCTTAAATAAAAACCTTTTAAGAAGACCATTCACAAGTTGTTATAGTTCCCCTTAATATAACACTGTCTAACGTCAAACGGAAGGTGATAAGTGGCCAGAATTGCAAATGAAGCTGACATTGGCTGGGGCCATCACATTGTTACTTGGCATCCGATCAACTGTCTTATTCGCAAAACGCCCGCTAAATATGTGTAGCAAAACAAAAACTCCGATAAACAAAAGGCTATACAAAGTCAAAGATAGCTTTATTGAAATCTCTCAGTGGTTGACCCACTGACATCTCGAACAAAAAAAAAGCCACCAAAACCACTGAACCACCCACTGGGCGCACTCTCGGCCGTGTGAATATCGAAAACCACAGATGGAAATGTAAACTTGTTTTTATTTCGTCGCGTAACACGCGGCGTATGCGTCACGTGCTGGCTTGTACAATATCCACAAGCCGCAGCCATTCCACTTCATTTCAGTTAACGCCACTCAAGTTCACGGCCAAGTCGGTCTTCGTTAGGCCAGTTTCGTTTCTGTTTCTGTTTGTGTTTTCTTTGGCCACTGCTTTTGTTTTTATTTTCATTTTCATTTCGGTTTGGCTTCTGCTTGTTACTGTTTGTTATTGTTATAGTTTTATTTTTTGTTTTGGTTATGGCTACCTGGCATTTCGACGCGTTGCCAGCCAGTAGTTGTCAGCTAATGAAGCTAATGAATCAATTAGTTTTGTATTTCGAAGCTCTAAATAAACCTGCTTGGCACTTGACAAATTCCATTTCCGGCTAAAGTTTGAGCGCAATTTGTAAGAAGTTACAAAGAACTTGAGGTTTGTAAAAGGACAAATTAAGACAAATGGGGTTTTAGGTGACACATTTTTACATTAAAATAAATATTTCGAGGTTTCTTTAAATGGAGAAGAATGCTTGATAATACCTCTCTTGAAATACTTATTTAAATGAAGACAAATTAGTGCTTAAAAAAGTTCAGAAATTGTTAAAAAATTATACAACTTTTTAGATGTTTTCCAAGGTTTTTAGAACGATAGAAATATATACTGGTTTAGTTTTAACGTATTTCATATATTCCTTTAAATAATATTTTTTAATCTTCTTCCACAGCTGGTTCCCCCATTTTTTACAGCGCCGCTCCACGCGGTTC
Source organism: Drosophila leontia (assembly GCA_008042735.1). Classification (NCBI taxonomy): domain Eukaryota; kingdom Metazoa; phylum Arthropoda; class Insecta; order Diptera; family Drosophilidae; genus Drosophila; species Drosophila leontia. Next base: position 18,204 of record VNKB01005368.1, read on the forward strand.
CTGCGCCAGCTGCTGTGCGATTAAGGAGCGCGAGGACATCAAGTTCATGCTGTACACCAGGTAGGCAACCGGAAAACATCTCATGCATATTGAGAGGACCTTCAAAAGACGGTTTCCCATTTCCATGTTTCCATTGCAGGCGGAACCGCAATGCCGCCCAACTGCTACACCTGAGCGACGATGCCCGGCTGGCGCAGAGCAATTTCAATTTCAATTACCCGCTGGCCATCTACCTGCACGGCTTCTCGGAGTCGGCCACCGGCGAGCGTCAGAGCAGCCAGGAGCTGAAGGACGGTGAGTGAAGCGAGAAAGGATGGTGCTATAGCCTCGCCAAATATTTCCAAACACGCAACGAAAAACTTTATAAATTACATACAGAAGATATTAATTTTCTTGAATGTTAAATTGATTAATATTTATTGTATCTTTTTGAATTCAAAAAGAATTTTTTTAGAACTTATCATAATTTCTACTCAACTAATTTCTCTTTCTGCATCATATCCCCTTGGCACCCCAGCCTTCCTGCGGAGAGGCAACTACAACGTGGTCCTCATCGACTGGAGCGCGATGACAGCGGTGCCCTGGTACTCCAATGCCGTGGAGAATCTGCCGGTGACGGCCCGCTATATAGCCAGGTTCCTGCGATATCTGGTGGACAAGGGTTACTCTGCCAAGCACATCCACTTGATTGGCTTCAGCTTAGGTGCAGAGGTGGCCGGTTTTGCTGGCAAGCAACTCCAGGAGTGGGGCATTAAGCTAACCAGGATAACGGCTCTGGACCCGGCACTACCCCTTTTCGAGGGCAATAGCTCCAATCGTCGACTGAGTCCCAGCGATGCCCGCTTTGTGGATGTCATTCACACGGATGGCGGTCTTCTTGGCAACCCTGCACCCATGGGACATGCGGACTTCTATCCGAACGGAGGACGACCCCTGCAGCCGGGCTGTGCCAAGCAGGAAATAGCCAATAATCGCTGGCTGGGCATAATTAGTGAGTCCTTAGAACCAGCAGAATATTTTGGAAAGTCCTAAACAACCACATCTCTTCCTCCCTGTAATCCTTGCAGTTGGCTGCAGTCACCAGCGTGCCTGGGAGTACTTTGTGGAGAGCATAGCACAGCCCCGAGGATTTCCCGCTCAACGTTGCGAGACCTCGGAAGCTATTGGTGCCTGCCGGGAGCCAGGAAACGGGCAAGCCTTCATGGGCATGGGCGCGGATCCCAGGTGAGGGGAGGCTCACATAAGCCAATTTCTGTGAGACACGCTGATAGCCCCATCCAATTGCAGGATACGTGGCAAATTCTTTCTGGATACGAACGATGCCAGGCCCTTTGGGAGGAATAGCCGGGCGAGGTCGACTGTCTCGCTGGCTCCTCAGCTGCCAATTGCCTACAAATTGCCCCCAAATGCCACCAGACAGACATCTGTCTATCGGTGGGCTCCCGTCTCCGGTTCTGGCGAGGAACAGCAGCAGCAGCAGCAGGACGACAACAATGCGCTGAGCAACAACATTGACGGCTTCTCCACACTGACGTGATGGAATTTGCTTTTGGTTTTCGTGGGGGTTCGTTCTCCCCGGAGTGTCCTCCGACATTGGTTGAGATTTATGTAAGCGGCGTGATTATAGTAAGTCCTCGACTCCTCCCGCCGTCGCATCAGCTCCATGTTGCAGTTGTGGCAACAGTCTTTGTGATCTTTTCCTTAAGTATTCCTAGCACGTAATCAGGGCATTTGTAAGCCGTTTAAATAAATATTCTTAAGTAAAAATAGTTGAGCGGGATTTGCTAAGAGGTTTTTTAAGATGGTTTAAAAGAAAATAAGGATCCAGAAATAATAACTTTTAAAATGTAATACTTTGCCTTAAAGAATGCTGGAAAAGAACCAACTTGAAACCTTAAAGAGCTTTCTTTTACCGAAAAAAATTCAACTGAAAGGCCTCCATATGTTTCCCTCTCTTTAAGAAACATCATTGTAAATTCAGGTAGCAACGCGACAATCAGCAGGACCTTCGTCATACCCAAAAAATATATAAGAAATGTTAGGGAAAAAGGGCAGCACCGGAGGAGGCTCAATTTGCACACTTTTAGCCGTGACTCATCATCAGGACAATCGCTCTAAAAGGCAAGTAATTTAATTTAGTTGGCCCACGCCCCCTCCTGTGCGAACCCAAAAAATAAAAATAAAAGAAACCCAGGGGGACATGCAAAGTGGATACGCCTATGACGCAACGGGAAACCTTAGAGTAACGCCCGAAAAATGTGTATTATATGGATATTAAGTATACGCACCAAGGCCAAAGCGAAACAAAAATGTTGCCCCAAAAGTTGAGCTATGGCCCGTGCAATTAAAAAGTAATTAACGAATAATGCTCAGCCAAGGAGGAGGCTCCGCCGCAAACGAGTGCAAATTGTTTATTAACTTCGATGGGTTGGGGCGCCTCTTTAAAATGCAGCCGCCGCCTGTAATTATGCAAGGAGCTCAGAAAAAAAGGAAACAACACGAAACAGAAGCCATACAGGACGTGGGCCATAATGTGCAATGAACGTCGGAGCTCATTTCACAAGCCATCGCCTAACGAGCCGGCGGAAGTCGCGGCAAGTTCGGGGAAGTTCGGGCAGTTGGTGTGGCCAGCCGGAAGGGAAAATGAAAATGCGGTGGCTAAAGGGAAGAGGTAGCTCACTCTCTCTCCATATGCGACCTGCATTATTAATGAGCCAGACTTTCGGCCAACTGAATGCAGATGCAATTTCCTCATCGTCCGCCTCGTTTCGTATTCAGCATTTCCACTTCGAACCGCTCAATGATTTGCGAGTTTTAGAGTTTGGGGCCGGGAGGCCTCAGGTTCGGTCCCCAGTCGAGTGGCTTTTTGGGTCAACTGCAGGATGGCCAGAATGCCTTGTCGAATTTATATTTAATGGCCACCAGGCCTTGATGAGCGGCCACATCTAAATGGTTTCGCCAAATCGATAAAGAGTTGCACAATCCCCGAGTCCCCAAAGGCACCGAACCCGACGAAGGTTCATGTTGGATTGGTGTTTAAGGTTTGAGTAATTGGTTGTTAAACTTAATCTTTTTTTATGACTTTCTTATAGCCATCAAATTGACATTTTCTGTGGCAAACGAGTATATTTATAGTGGAGATTACAAGCTCTATATTTTATTAAGAGCAGAGCTTGCAAAAAACTGTCGACCGTTTCTAGTTGTCTGCATATATGTGTCTCTCTCTCACTCTTTACGAAAAGACTCAGAGAGCACCCGTTCATGAGTTCTTGGAATGAGCTCGCGCGCGTTCAGAGCGAACTCGATTTTTTCTATTCTGTTTTGTTTCGGTTGTCCCATGAACCGTGGTCAGTGAACAAAAGTCTTTTGCGTATGTATTGGTATACATTACACGCATAGGCAAGCAAATCGTTAAACGTTTAGTTGCGATTTAAAAACAACATTGTCTGAAACTTTTTCTTTTCTTTTTAATAGCATTTTGTTATATGGACACTTGTTCACAAAAATAAATAAATAAAACAAAAAACAAACAAAGGTGAAGACCGTTCGCGCTGAGCTGTTCGGTCACTTGGTCTTTTGCTGGCTCTCTGTGTGCGAACGTTTCTCGTCCCGCTCTTTACGCACGGCTCATTGAAAGGCCGAAGTAAAAAGAGCTCAACGAAAAGCGTTCAACAAAAAACCGAAATGAAGACAGCAAAACTCCCTTGCTCTGAGCGAGAGCGAGAGAGTATGATCTTTTTCGGTTTTACTCGCAACGAGAGCACAGGAAAAACCCCGTCGACAGTTATTTGCAAGCTCTGAAAATTAGTGATTTTTAGTAGTAGAAGTTGTTGATAAGATTAGCCATAAAAAACAAATAAAAAATATTTGAAAATTAATAAGACTAATAACTGTGCTTTAATTAAATTTGTTCCCTGTAAGATTAATTAAAGGTAAAAAGCTAAACTCATTGAATATTCCTGCATTTCGAAATAGGCTATTTTTGGGAATTTGGCAGACTTGTCTGTGTGGAAACTCGTTTAGTTACTGGGAAAGTAACACCACACATACATGCATATACACACAAACTAGCTCACATCACCTGCCTTTGCCTTTCCTCTTGCTTTATCTCGCTCTCCTCTTTGTACCCTTTCCCTTTGGCCAATTTCCAAGCCCCACAAGTGAGTCGCGTCGGCTCCTGCCTTTTGCCGATGGCCCTTGGCTGCCATTTTGTCGTCTCTTCGCTCTCTCTTTTGCGACCCCCTTGCGTTCTTT
>VNKB01005369.1:0-30850 GCA_008042735.1 Drosophila leontia
CCCATTTGGTTTTCCCCAAACTGAGCACACAAAATGGCCGTACTTTGGCGCCATTGCTTCACTTCAGTTGTCCTTCGCCGGGGCTCTCCTCCATGTTGTCCTTGTTGCTGTTGCTTTTGCTGCTGCTGCTGTTGTCCTTGTTGACTATTGCCGTTATTGCCCGAGTTGGACAGAGACGGCAAACGCAGTAGTGGCCAGAATTGAAGTGTTAGTAGTAATGCTACTAATTGGACTCGCTTTTAGCAACCCAATGCAACAGCAATGCTCCATGTGCCCCCGAAGCAATCCCACAGAGCTCCTTCGAAAGTGGTGCTCTCTGTATATATACATATATATATATGTATGTTTATATATATCTATTTGTATGTTTATATGTGCATGTCCTGTAATTGGAAAATTTTACACACTCGAAATTCAATTTCAACTACAGAATGCTGAATGCCGAATGCCGAATGGCAGTTGAAACGTAAGTGGGTGTATGCATGCAGCAGTGGTGGGTTAAGGCCCAGCTCAGTGGGTTAATTGCTAGACTGCCAATATATATATATATATATGTATTTTAATTAGCACAGATTATGGCTAGATATTTTAGAGTTTAAGGTGAAATAGAATGACTCGAAGGCATAATTATAGACTTTGCAGCCTGGAATATTAGGTTTATTTATTCAATACATAAAATATATAGAATATATATAGATTATAGGGTCTAAATTGACTTCTTCATTGCAAAACCAGATTTTTACTGAAATTGTAATAGCCCGGCAAGGGCATAAAAATGTATTGGCTTCTCTAGGAAGTCCCTTTCCTACGGTTTACAAACATATATATACAAGTGAACGATTAAGTGCCCGGATCCTTGAAGAGAGCCTGCCATTAGCATACGAGGAAAGCCCCGCTAAAACCAATTTCGACGACCCACAGCCACAAAGAGAGAGTGAGTACCAAAAGGCAAAAAAAAAAACCCAAAAAAAAGGCAAATTTGCGAAGAAATCACGCCATAATTATACAATTTTCCCCCTTTTTTTGTGCTAATCAAACACAGACACACACGGGGGCTTTGCCTTTTAAGGGTGGCAATTTGGCTGAAGTTCACTCAACACACACACACACACACACAGCGATTGAGAATGCTGCATCTCGCTCTGCCTCCCTTGGAGGACGAACTTAGAACAATAACGGCCATTAAAATGCTTAATTATAAATTCGCAAACGTTGCTGAAAATTTCTACGTTTTTTTCTCGCACCCCTCTAGCTTTCTCCCTCTCTCTCTCTCTCTTTCTTTTCCTTGCTATAGCCATCTCCCTTCCCCAACAGGAATGTTAAACGTTAAATGATTTTCGCATTTTTGCGTTCGTTTGCAGTCCTTGGACTATACCTATGCCTATATGACACTCTTTTCTAACTTTAATTAAGTAATTAATATAAAAAATAATTATATATAAAATAATAATAAATTTATAATAAATAAAAATTCAAATTCAGTTTAAAAAGAAAGGTAAAACTTTAAATTGTAGAAAGAAAAAAGTTTTGTAGAGCAAGGCAAAGCACAATCAGAAATTGTCGTCTTGTTCTCTTGAAGTAAGTGTAGCTTTCTTGTATGTATTTCTGTTCCTAATTTTATTCCACTTTTCCCCCATTTTTAGAGCTCCTTAAACTCGTTTCTTTCAGTGTGACAAGACAACTACTTATAAGCGATTTCCCTTCCAAGTAGAAGGCTGCACTTCAGAGAGATTCTCCTCTCGAACCGATTGCTTATTATTAAAAAATGCTTTTTGCTCTGATGATGCTGTAGGAGGTGTGAAAAATCAGAGCAGAGACATCCAAACAAAAGGATATCTCCTTATGTTCCTTATTTCATCGAAAGGAAATGCAAATTCCCTGGCCGAGTTTTTGTTTTGCCAACAGCAAACACCTCCTCCACGGCCGGCGGATGTAATTAGTTTGTTAATTCATTAAGAAAATAAGGCAAAGCCACACAGACAAAAGATATCCTTTGACAAGGACAATGGACCTGTATTAAATTACCTGGCATATGAAATGGTATATATGGTGGTGACTCACCTGTATGCGATCCTCGGGCAGCTCTGTTTTCAGCGAGAGCATCTCGCGGGCATAGACATCGGGATAGTGGGCCTCCTTGAAGGCCTCCTCCAGCTTCTCCAGCTGGTAGCTGGTGAAGATTGTGCGGCTGTGCCGACGCTTCTTCTTTTTCTTTTTGCTATTTGGTCCCACACCGAAGCCGTTCAGTCCCTCCATGCCAAAGTCCTTGGGCGCCAGAGAGCCTTTAAAAGGATATTTCATTATTTAACAACTATTTTTAATTGTATATATTGTTTCCTTGAGAAACTATATATATTTAGTCTTGTCAAATTAGTTGACGAGTGTATCCCACGATTGCTGCCGGAAAACCCGCTGCTGAAGTTTCCCCTCTAAATTTGGAAAAACACATGTCGATGGAGCGCGACTTGAAGTGGTTTTAGCGGCTTGTTATTTTAAATACTTAATAAATGTATCTAGTTTCCCACTTGTCGGGGGCCTCGTCTCCTTGTTTTTTTTTTTTTATTTTTTCGTTTTTTTGGGGTTGTCACACCGCACATCATCTTTTGTTCCAAGGAAAACCCCACTTGAGAAGGCCGTGAAAAGGCGGGGAAAAGTGAAAGCGTTGAAGGAGTATGGGCAGGGGAACAGAGAAGAAGAGGGAGCTGGGAATGAAGATGAGCATGGAGCGGGAGAAGGAAGACTGAGGACTGGGGAGAAGCGAGGATCGAAGGAAGGAGCTGACAAGCGGCGGTAGCAGCGTTGACAGACGCGATTTGAGTTGGAGTTTTTCAACGAGTGGCAGAGGAGTTAATGCACAGGAAAAAATAATACTTATAATTGTGAAAAATATATATATTTAAATTAAATAAATTTAAACTTAAATTTAAATTTAGAAAACTCTCAAGTCAGTTTTAAAGTCACCAGACAAACTTCCTTTCCATTCATTCTTCATTATTCATTCTTCCTTATCTTTATTTATTATATATTTTTATTTTCTAAAAATATTTCCTCTCAGTGCAGTCTACACACTTACTAAACGGTCTGATGATGAGGATGAGGCCGCTGATGAGTCTGGAGATGTGTCGAAGTAGGAGTTGGAGTCAAGAGTTGGAATCGAAGCCGGAGAGTTGTAGGATCGAAGCCACTTCTAAGGCCAAATCGCCACTTAGCGGATTGAAGGACCTAAGGACTTTGAGACTTTTTGCCAAACAGCCGTGTGTTTTGGCCAAATCGAAGTTGTGGCCTGAAGCACCCGGAAAACAGCAAAACACAAATCGATGATGATGATGATCGAGTGGTCTGGACCACTCGTTGGGAAAGTGAGGAAAACAAAACCGAAATAAAACCAAACAAAATACACACATTCAAAACAAGAAAGAAAAAAAAAAAAAAAACAATTTGCACTGAAATCTGATATGAAAAATAAAGTAGAAGCCTTGACTCACTGCTTGCTCCTTGTTCCCCCTTACTTTCCGGCGAAATGTGCGTGAAAAATGCTGTGGAAATGCGTGTAATGAAGGCTGAAAAACTGCATCTTGAATTACCCACCACCACCAGAGGCATGTGAAATGCAGTCGAAGGCAATTCGTCAGCAAATTCAGGAAAATATTTAAGAAAAATTTAATTGTTCGTTAAATAAGAAAGGGAAATAAGGTTCTTTCAGTTTACGTTTTGTGGTGTACATTTCACAAATTGAAAATTGATATTTTAACCATTACCTAATAATGATTTATTGCCCAATTAGGTTCAGTTTGTGGAGTAAATATATTTTGCAGCATAGTTTTAGGCATAGAAATGGGAGATTTAAAATCTCTTTTGGAGATTTAAATATTACATTTTTCCAGGAGAAATAGTTCAGCTTATATTCGTCCAAAATCTAATGAACAATTATGTTAATATAAAACAAAGAGCGGAATTAGTTAATTTCATGGCGCACAAGAGTAGGCAACGGATCTCTAGCTGGCTTTTAATGAGCTCACACCAACACACACCAACACAGGCACACCTATGGCAGCATGCCAACATGCATACTAACACACACGAACATGCATCACAACATATTAGCAATTAAAATTTTCTTAGTTAATTACTTTAAGCAGACGACGACGAAAGGATGAAGGACGAAAGGATGACGACGACGACGCCGTCAGCTGCGAAAAATGCCAGAGCAAAAAAAAAAATGTCGCCAACAAAATGAAAGGCGACAACACATTCCTCCGTCTCTTTTGCACACATTCCCTTTTGCTTTCTCTTCTCCTTTCTCTCTCTCTCTCTCTCTCTCTCTCTCTCCCTATCCTTTTCTTTCTCTCATTCCTGGCTCTTTGCACAAAGAAAGTCGCTTCCCGGCAAGTGAATTTTATGAAATTTATGCGCATTTCACTAGAAAATTTAATTAGGAAATCTAATTTGCTCAAAAGCGCATAAAAAATGTTGTCGCTTCTTGGGGAGAGAGAGATGGGGAGCTTTTCCCCCCTATCCACTTGCTCCTCTTCATTTTCCACCATCCCATTTTTCCGTATCCGTTCCATTCCCTGACGTTCCTGCAAACGCCATTTTTGTTAGCCTGGCCACACTTACACCTGGGAAAAAAATATATTTAAAAGCTTTATCTATTAAATTTTTAAGATCAAATCGGAAAATAATAGAAGATTATTATTTTTTATATTAACTAAAATACTATTAAACAATTATTTATAATTAGTGTATATTTAAACAGGCTTAAATTTTAAATATTCGAATTTTTTTATCGTTTCTTTCTTTTCAAATGCATATTTTCCAAATTTTCTATATAATTAATTAATTAATAATTAATTAATATTTTTTAATAATATTTATTTTATACTTTTAAGAGACCTTTTCTCTTATAGATTTTTTTTATTTATGTTGCCTTTGATTTTTTTTATAATTTTATTTATTTTTATTAATTTATATTTATTTTTAGTTATTTTTACATTATTTATTTACCCTTTTTTTTAACATCACAATCTTCAAAATATTTTCTAAAATCTCTACAACAATGAGGACCTTTTCCTCTGTGTGTAACTTTTGCTGTTGCCCCGTTTCTACTGCGTTTTCCTCCCGAAAATTCCCCAACTCCCACCACACCTTCTTTTTCCCTCCCATCCACATATTTTTCCGGACATTCCCGGCACCCGCTTTTCCCCGCTTTTCACGCCATGCATCAAGTAACCAACAAAATGACTAATTCCTCGCCTCGGTGTGGGTGTGGGTTAGTGTATGCCTGTGTGCGTGTGTGTACGCGTGTGTGTGTGTCGCATAAACAGTTGCATGGCAAAATACGCTAATAAAGTGGCTGAGTTGCCAGAGCCAAGCAGGGCAGCGCAACGTCGACGCTGGCAGAGGCAGAGGCAGAGACAGAGCCGCCGCCACTGAAGGGGATTCACAGTTCCGCAAATTCGCAATTTGCATTTTTGCATTAGCACCAAAGTGGCTGCGTTTTTGTGCGAGTATGTGTGACAGAGTGTGTGTGTGTGTCAGAGTGTGTGTGCCTGGGTGTGGGCGTCTCACCTCCTCACCCCCTCCCTACCATTCGGGTTTTCTGCTCATTTTTCGCTCGCCTTTTTCGTACTAATTAGAAACGAAATTGAATTATTTGCTTGAGGAATCAAACAGAAACCACAAACGCAAGAAATCGGCAAGGGGGAAGAGGATATATATATAGCTATATAGCGAGGGGTCCAGTAAATGCTCCAATTAGCAACTTTGCCAGCCATTGAGCTCACTTTCTCGTCGGTTAAAGCCAACAAGGTTAACTTAAAGGGGTCGTTGGGATTATATTTGATAGGTTTATGGAGTTATTTTGGGGGGGCTAATTGAGAAATATAGGATTATTGAAAGTCTATAATATATTTAAGAATAAGAGAATACAAATAACAGGTGTTTTAGATAACAGATTCTAAAGGGATATCTTTCATTTTTGGAATTATTTAATTTAATTTGAATTAAATATATTTTCAAAATCTATTTTGTAAATAGAGTTTATGGTATCGAGGAAAATATATATGTTAGAGGAAATATAGTATATATTATAATATAATTCAATAGAATATTAAAACTATACAAATATAGAATTTAATAAAATCTCTTACGACATTAGGCTTTAGTTTGAGGAAACTTCTATAAAGTTTAACTCCAAATAATTTATATTAAAATATACTATATATTTCCGTATTCCCCCTTAAATCTCAAAACTGGTTTAACTCTTAGCCAATGCAAATTTTTTGGTGGAACGAGGCGGGTTGTCTGGAATTTATGCAGGAAATTCGCTTTGACATTGTCCAGCATTCGTTGCCGTCTAATTGCTGCTGTCTGTCTCTTTCTACAGCGTCTCTCTATCTCTCTCTCTCTCTCTCTTACTATCTCCATCTCTATCGGTGGAGGATAACCCCTTCGAACGGATGGATCCTTGGCGCGCTCCTTCTTCGTTGCTGTTCCTCGTAATTTGCGCACTCAATGGAAAATTGTTAATTAGATTCCTAGCTTGTCGTGCGACTGACTGCCTTTGCCTTTGCAGCAAAAGCTCTATTGTTGCGGAGGCAGGTGTTTGGGGGGTGGGAGGTAGGTAGACTAACACCTTGAAGTGGCCACCCACCTGGGGTACGACGGCGTTTTAGCCAGCTTTGTGTCAAAATTGGTTAGCGTGATTGCTGTTGTCACTTTTTTCGCAAGGGCTGGGCGACAACTAACTATGAAAAATAGCTAAACTCTAAAGAGACTTGTGAATTTTAAATAGGAAAATAAATAAATAAAATAACATAAGTAAATTAAATAAAGAGGAAACTAGTGATAACTTATAGGAAAATGAATTTCTGTATTAGAAAACTCTTAAAAAAAAAGAGTTAGCTTTCAATTCGATTTTCACTTGGCATTGCTTATAATTCCCAAGTCTAAAATCTGAAACCTGATATGTATTATAACTCCTTGTGTTTCGATTAAGCCTCAAAACGAAAACATATTTCTAAAGATCAAACAAACTAATAACCTTTTAGTTTTTATTTAATTTATTAAATTATTTTTTACTTATTTTTAAATTATTAATTCATTATTTATTTAATACCATTCCTACAATTTTGTTTAAACCTTAAAAAATATCAGTTTTGTCTAGAAAATAGCCAACTTAATGACACTGGTTCTTCTTTAACCCTCTGCCAGTAATTTTAACCCTTCCCCCATTCGCTTTTTGGACTCACTTCAGGCCACCTTTCCGCTTCACCGGCGCAAGGCGAACTTAGCGAACTTTACTTTAAGTGCAAAGCAGCAGCAACAAACAAAACAACAACAAATACAACAACAAACACAACAACAAACACAACAACAAACACAACAACAAACACAACAACAAACACAACAACAAACATAACAACAACACATAAAACAACAATAATGAGTAGCAAACAAAAAAAAACTAAGAATAGCACAACTTTAGAAATTAACTTTTTGCTCTTTCACTTTTTGTTGCCAGGACATGAAAATGTAGAGATTTTTGTTAGAAATTAAAGAAAAAATTAGAACAAAATATTTAATTGATAGAAAATAATAAAAAAGAGAAAGAAATACAGGTGGAAAATAGAGGTAGCTATAAAAATTGGGGCTATAATTCTCAACTGCAGGAATAGAGCAAGTCAAGGTAATTGAAATATTAAAATATATCGATTATATTATATATAAATTTAAATAATAATATTATATATAATATAATACCATATTTTTATTTAATATAAAAAACTACTTTATAATATTATTAAAAGTTAACACATTTAAAATTTAAATATTATTTTATTTGTAAATTTCGAAACTACAGTTAATAGTAGTTTTCTATTTTCATAAATATATTGTTTTAATTTACCGATATATATTTTTTATTCCAAAATAAACCTGATATCTCTATTGTAATGTCACAAACTTATGTTTCTGTGGACAGGTGGCAAGGCTTTAACCCTTTGTTGTCACCCCCGTGCCGTGTGTGCCTCTGTGTTAACCCATCTTCGGGCAACATGTTTACGCATTCAGGAAACTGGTGCGACATGAAATGCGATTGGTTTCGCTACACACACACACACACACCACATGTGTGTGATGATGATGTGTGGTGTGTACAACTCTTTTTTTATACATCGTTTTTTATTATTATTATATTGTTTGTCTTTCGTGTTTCAATTAAGGGTTTGAACTGGGAAAAAGGGAAGGGAAAGGGAAAGGGAAGCCTGCCATTCGACATGGCCAGCAAATAAAACTTAGACACGCTCGAGAAGAAAGGATTCTGGTGGGGGGGCAGTCGACAACGGAGGGAAAAAAATGCCAATTAAAATCTTGGCCATGACAAGTGCAACACGATGCAGTCCGCCACCCACTTGGCCACCTCCCCCCTTTCAAGGCAAATTGCCCTACTTGTCAGTCTTAGTCTCAGCCTCTCTCACTCTGTCTATCCCGTTGCCTTTTCCATTTGGCTTTTGTGTAATCTTGTCTTGCAATCTGCTCGCAGCAAATGGCTCAAAAGTGGCTCTCCTTCGTACTCTGCAGCTGCTCCTTCATTTTTCCCGGCTTTTCCCGAGACTTTTCCCCAGCGCACTGCAAGAATGCAGGCGTCGAGTGGAGGAGGACTCAAGCAGGGCACTTCGCCCATAAAAACAGAATGGAAAGAATGCGCGGCCAAGTGGCCAAGTGGCCAAGTTCGTGTTGCCGGGCCCAGTCGGAGATTAGAGTCTTAGTAGAGGAGCCACTCACAGCACACCAGGAGGAGCAACATCATCAGCAGCAACAACAACAACAACAGTGACAAAAGGGCAATTAAGTAGGCCCAAGATCTCGACAAAAAAAAAGTAAATGAAAGAGTTAAGAGCACTCATTAGATATGCAGGCCACAAGGATGCAACAGCCTTAAGCGAGTTATTTAATATGCTAATATGGGAATTCTATTTTTTAGGGAAATTAAATTATACAATTTATAATTAAAAAAATATAAATCAAGTATTTAAATTATAAATTTAATAATTTAATAAAAAATTATTTAATTATGAAGATATGAAAGGTAAATTAGCTTTAATTACTTATAACTTAAGCATAGTTTGGGAGAGAGAAAGCTCTAGAAATGAAGCAAGAAAAATCATTCTGCCTCTTGAAAATATTAGCAAAAATACTTAGACATATAAATTAATAAATACAATTCTTAATAACATATTTTTATTATACAAAAATTACGTAAGCTAATAGCAAAGGGCTTTTTGTGATGAGATAAGTTTGTAAGTGTCCAGAAAAGGATATTTATGCATAAACAAATAAGTATTTAGAAATGTATAAATAAATTACCAAATAAATAAATTAATATATGTATAAATGTATAAATTTTTCCTTGATAAAGAAGTAAATTAATAATAATTATTAATTAATTTAATTTACATTTAATATTTAATTTCTAAAATAAAATAAAGAAAATATAATATAACATAAATATTTAAGAAATTCTTACTTTTCTTCGATTTCCTTTGTTTTTGGTTCATCCTCTCAGGTATTCCATCAATTCTGGCTGATGTGCTGACATATGTCGAGGCCTTTATAGCTCGTTCCACTGGCAGACATTTCAATTTATTGGCGCACTCATTGCGACCCCTGCCCTTTGACGTCTTAAACCCCTCCCGGGAACCCCCTTTTGGAAACCCCCTCTCAAAAAACACCTCCTCTGGTGGAACTCAAACCCGTTTTGCAGAGCGTTTCTTATTAGACAAGTTTATGTGTGTGTGAGCTTTGCACTTCTTTTGCCTTTTGTTTCTCCTTTTCGTTTTCCTTTATATATGTGTGTGAAAAAGGGTTGAGCCACACACAAACACACATACAAAGGCAGAGACGGCAGGACACGCAGGACATGTGAGGATGTGTGAGGATGTGTGAGGAGAGATGTATGCGCGTGCAAATTGCGTATAAAAGCGTATGTTGAAAATATTTATTGCCCGTTACGAATGCAACAAAATGAAAATGAAAATTTCATTATTTGACTTTTGTGTGTGTTCTTCTTTTTTCTGTCTCTCTCTTTTCCGTTAGCTAAATTGTTTATTTTATTAGCAATTTGGAGAATTTATGTGCGCGACATGTGAAATTTACGCTGGCGAAAACCCTTCTCCGGGCCACGCCCCCTCCGGAACCCTCAGGACTCTGGAAATGAAGAGCTGGAATGCCCATTAATTAGGCCGCAGCGACCTCTGGCGGCCAAAAGGATATTCGCCAGGTTTGGCAAAGGGTTCACAGGATTTGCATATATTTAAATATATATTATATATATATATGGCCTACCTTTGGGCTTTGGGAATTAATTGGTTCAAGGTTCAAGTGAACTTACCGGGCAAACAAGTTCCGGCTCCGGCAGCAAAGTTCTTTAGCTGCGGAAATCCTGAAAAAAATAGGAAATAATTCAAAATAGGATTTAATAAATAGAAAGAAAATATTAAATATATAATATATATATTAAAAATAAAATAATTTGAAGCTTAATTAAAGTATTAGAGAATTTTTAAAGGGAAATATAATTTATATATTTATTGTTTATTAAAGTTAGTGATTATATATTCTTTTAGTTTGATTTTAAATTTTAATTAATAAGAATTTTTAAGTTTAGTTAATTTTAGATAGATTTTAAATTTTAGTTAATGTTATAAATATATTACAAACATTTTAAAAGTTTTTAAAATATTATTCTTATTTTTATATATTTATATAAAATATATATATTTAATACCCTTGCCGGGTAGAATTATTTTTTAAGCCATAAACTTGTTATTTAGTGAAGCAATTATTTCCGTCCCTATAAACTATATATATTCTTGATCAGCATAAATAGCTGAGTCGATTAAGCCTTGTCTTATAAATAATAAATTAAAACAAAAATTTTTTCGTTAAAAATGTAAAAAAAAAATCGCAAAAAAATTAATAAATTTATATTTTTTAATTTGATAAGCAGGTTTATAAAACTAATTAAAACTAGCACAGAACAGCTTTCCGAATGGAAATTAATGCATTTTTGGCTAAGTTATTAAATATTTAAAATTTAGTATTTCAAAAAAAAAAATGTTTCATAATTTTAAATTAAAATTAAATCTTAAAAACTGTCAAAATATGTAATATTTTTAGACTTTTAAGCTCGATAAATGTAATAAATAAAAAAATACATTTTTTAAACATATTAAGACTATCATATTTGACAATTTAAGACTTGTCAAAAAAAATATCATTTAATAAAATTGATTTAAAGTGTTTTAAAAAAATTATAAAAAATATATACCGATTAAAAAAATATATTTTAACTGCTGAGGATCCACTGTGCCCATTGGCATGGATCTTACTTGGCATTTATTAGCCAGACAAGGGCCTCCGAATTAACCCCACAGCGCAATAAATTGAGAAGAAGACGAAGGACGATGCATGCACATGGCTGACACTGAGAAAAACATAACAAATAAATAACTAGAACAAAAATAAATAAAAAAAAAATCTATAGAATAATAATTCTTGAAAAGAATTTAAAAAAAAAATTAAAACATATTTAAAATAAATTTATAAATATATAAAAATTGTTAAAAGAGTTTCTTTAATTTTTAAATATTCATCAAATATGTTTTAACCATTTTCTTGGCAAATTTTCCCTCTAAGTGTACAGCCGACACTCAGAAATGCAAATCGACGACCTCGATGTCAAAGTCGAGACTCCTCCTTGCAGTTTCCCCCTAGAGCCCGCCTTAGCCCCCTGGCCCCCCCTTAACCCCTTGAGCAACGAAAAAAAAAACAAGAAAAACAACAATAAAGGGGAGTGACATATCAAAGCAAAATCAAATTTGACAGACAACCGCGCTAATTTCTGGTCGATGTTTCATTGTTTCAAGGCGTTCGTCTCGTTTGAGCTTCGCTTTGGGTTTGTTTCTCGCTTTGTTTTTATTATTATTTTTATTATTTTCTTTTTTTTTTCTTTTGGTTTTCGGGATCGGCAGAGGGTTTTTGGGTTTCGGGAACTGAAACTGCGACTGGCGTTACCCTCAATTGTTTTTCGGTGACGCATTTCGAGAATCGAAGAAACAATAGGGACTCCGACATAATAATAATAATAATATCAATAAAAGTAATGTGAGAGAAGGTCAGCTCAATTAAGACAAAGTTGTGATACCCTGGGCTAAGGTTTAATTAATTAATTTACTTATTTAATATAATTAATTTTTTCTAATAATTTTTCGAACAAATAAGGTATAAAGTCAGTTGAAAAATTACCATTTTTACGGGCTTTATAAATTATAAAATATATTATATAATATTTTAGATAAAATACATTTTTAATAATATAAATCATTTAATATAATATTATTTATGAAATTTTAACACCAGTTTTAATTATTTATTATATTTTAATGAAATAATAATGAACTAAAAATAATAATAATACATTTAAAATATAATATAAATTCTATATTAAATTATAATTAAATAAAAATAATAATCCATGTATAATATATACCCTCTCTACCCTTCCTTTAGGGTATTCTACTAACGACCCCCGATAATAATGATGATGATTTCGTACAATCAAACCGCATTTATTAGCTCTCTACCAGGAATTCCGTTCGCTGGCGAAACTTGATATCCAATATATTGCGCAAAAATTTCTCTAAAGAATATGAACAAATAAAAAACAACAACACAAATCTAAAGAAAAAACAACAAAACGCAAACAGAAGGGGAAAAACTGCAAGTGACGAAGTATTTATAAACTGATTAACGCCCGACAATAGCTGATATGGGTCTCGTTTTTTTCCATTTTTTGAACGGAAGGGTTGGGGACTTACGACGAACTTAAAGCGGGAAAAATCCAGCAAATACTTATAGGGTAAAAGGAGGGGAAAACTATTACTGCGGGGGGAGACCGCACAAGGCGATCGTGAGCAACCGCCGGCGGTCATGCCAAGTAGCCGCTCCTCCAGTCCCCCTTCGACAACGAGGTACATGAGTACACATATCTCTGGCGTCGTGAGAGAAAATCAAGTGAATTAATTAATAAAAGAGAGACTTTTGAGCAGTGTAATTTGAGAATTTAATGGGGCCTTACAATATATATATAATTATTATTTATTTATTTATTTTATTAATAACCCATTGCAAAAACGCAGCCGATAGTCAATAAATATATACATATAATATAAATAAAAATAATATAAAAAATAAAAAAATGAATAAAATATATTAAAAAAATAAATATATAAACAAAAATATGAAAAATAATAAATATTAAAAAAATTAAATAAATAAAAAATATTAAAAAAATATAAAAATATAAAAAATAAATTTTAAAATTTTAAATAATAAAAAAATACAAAATTTAAATAAATGAAAAAAAAAATAAATACATAAAAATTAATAAATAAATTAATTAAAAATATAAATAAAATAAAAATAAATAAATAAATGAATGAAAAATATAAAAATTATAAATAAAAGAATAAAAAATATACAAAAATAAATAAATCAACAAAAAATAATAAATCAAGAAAGGCTCTTTCAAAAAACATAAATAAAAAAAATTAAAGTGTTTGAAATAAAAGAGAAAGCAAATTAATTAAATAATTATTTAATAATTTAAAAATTTCAATAATTAGCTAGCTTCTCCATAAATGCAAAATCCTTGCCTGTCCTTGCCCCTAAGTTAAAATCAATGCAAAAAACATCAACTTTTTGAGTGTATTCACCCAGTGTCTCCCGTTTATGTGTTTTATCGTTTTATACCAAAGTGAATACACTCACTTCTGGACCAGGTGAATCACAATTGTGGCCAGCAATTGAAACAATTTCCAGTCGACAAAAAAAAAATTAGGAGAAAAAAAAACTGCTGAGTAGCCGCCACTCCAAATAGCCAGATAGATGGCCGTTCATGAATAATTAGCAGTCGTAGTTTTGTTGATTGTTGCTGTGTGTTGCTGCCGGTGAAAGCCACTAAAAATGTCAGTTTCCAAAATTAAAAATAAAAAAAAATTATAAATATGTATATACAAGTCCAAGCCAAATCCGCTCCGAAATCCCACTTTCGAGCCGCTGAAGAAGCAAAAGCAGCCGCCGAGGTAACTCAAGTGCCAAATCGTGTTTATTTGCGTTATAAAATTAGCGCAGCACAGGGGCGTGCCTTTAAAAGGGGTCTTACTATGGCATATAAGCCCCTTTTTGGAATTTACTTGTGATTTTGTTGGGTTATTTTTATTGTTTTTAGAGCACGAATTGCCCGGCTCTGATTGCCCTGTGACGAGGCACAAAAATCTGGCTTATGAATACATGAATACAAATGGTTGTATATATACATATACAGTTTTGCTTGGCTATATGGAATCAATAAAAAATATAAGGGGTTTAAGAAATACTTTTAATTGTGATTTTTTATGGTTTAGAAAGTGTTTTAAAATTTTGGAATTTTATATGAAAAAAATAAGAATGAAAAGCCTAGAAATTTAGCTAGAATTTTGGAATTTTTAACTAAAAACCTAACTAAATATCTGTGTAATCCTAATCACCATATTTTTATTACACAGAAAAATACATAAAATATATATTTTTAAACTTGAAATGAATATAAACTTGACTTGAAACCAAAAACAAAATATAGCTCTACTGTCTCGATTATTTCTGTCTGTTTTTTATTAATATTTCATAATTTATTTTTGTAATAATTTTTTTTTTTTTAATATATTTTTTAAATTAAAATTATAAAATTATTTCATAATTTATTTCTGTATGAATTTTAGGTGTAAGAATTTCGTTTAATTTTCAAAATAATCGCAGCTAATTCCATTTAATGCGAAATATTGCTGCTGTGAACCAAAAGCTGCACAATTACACTAAAAAAAAAATACAGAAAAAAAACAAGAGAAGCACTCACACCCCTACACACTCACACACACACACACAGCGACACGGACAAATTAACCCCTTGAGTGGCACTCGGCACTTCGTTCGTCAAGTTGCTTTAATTGACTTTTAAATTCGCAAAAAATCAAAGCGAAAAAGTGTGACAAAGTGCCCAAAAAAACGAACAAAAATTATGCAAAAAAAAGCAACAACAACAACATAAAAAAGAATGGGGAAAAGTGTGCAGCAGCAACAACCAAGTGAAACAATAACTGCACTCGTTGAACGCCGACGAGAAATATTTTTCACACCTCAGACAATGCCGCGTGGAAAGCGTGAGGTCAAAGGGGTTAAAAGTGGAGAGGCAGCGGCAGGAAGGGGTTAGCACTCAACGATTCCCTAGTATTTCTCACATTTTTTAGTTGCTTTTTTTTTAAGTCGTTTTTCTAATTTACGTCAAAGCAAAATCAAAGCAAAGTCAAAAGACAGCCGACCGACCGACCGCACACATTGTGTCCGAGGCGAAAACTACAATTAAGAATATTTTTATCAGCCAAGGAGACAAGATCTCTCTGGGACACACAAACATATATAATAACCGAGGGGGCCAGGCTATTAGCAAAGTGGCTCAAATATCAAAGGGCGGTTTATAGTTTGAGATACTCTTGGAGGTTTTGGAGGGGGAGAGAGCTGACAGGCAGCAATTAGCAGTTCCGGCGACACTCGATTGCAACACAGCGGCCATAAAGTCGATATTCTAAGCATTAATCGAAGGAGCTGGGAGCTAAATAATTGTATAATTAATAAATTAAACAACTTACTGAATATTCTTGGGGAAGCAATGCTTAAAACTGAAGAGATTAAGACATGTAAATAATATTAACAAAATAAATAATATTAAATAATATAAAATAATATTAAATAATATTAAATAATAATAATATTAAATAATATTAAATAATAATAATATTAAATAACATGTATTTGTATACATATTAATTTCTATTTAAGGCTTGCTGGTTCATTTATATTTTAATGAATGCCTCGGAAAATTAAGTTTTTGTGGGTTTCTATTATGTAAATGTACTATTAAAATATTCATTTGATAAAACTACAATATATAAAATTAATATTTCAGGGTTTAATTAGAAATAAAAGCTTAAAAAAAATAAATAACATGTCAATTTTGTACAATTTAAGTTTTTCAAAAATTTTAATAATGTAACCCCTTAAAAAATATCGAAAAAATTTTAAAAATGTTTTTTTCTGCCAAAATATCTAGAAAGACTCGCCTGTGGATGCTGATCAAGAATATATATGATTTATAGGGTCGGAAATGAGTCCTTCACTGTGTAGTAAGTTTCTGACTTAATTAATAAATTATTAAAATTATAAATTATTACAATTATATATTATAAACAATTATTTTCCAAAGAAAACTATTTTCTTTATACACTAGCAGGGTACAAGTATATAAAGTAAATAGTTCTCTTTGAAAAAAAAAATATAAAATGGTAAATAAGACTGAATTAAAAGAGACTACTTCAAAATCTCTGGCATAACTAAACAATATATTGGTATAAAAAATGTAAAAAAAAAATTAAAAGAATTTAAAAAAGCAGGTTTCTGTATATATTTCAATATATAGATATATATCTGTATAGTATATATACCAATATAGTATATATAGTATCTATATTAATATTGGCGCCTTGGCAGAACCTAAATCCTAAATGGTTAATTTCGGTTCTCGATTTATTTGGCAAAATGCGAAATATGCAGAGCCTTTGTTCGTATCTCGACAAGTGCACAAATACCAAGGCAAAACGGGGTGTGTGTATCTGGGTGTGAGTGTGTGTGCAAACACATCAAAACGACTGTCACAACAAAGCGACAACGATGCGCAGAGCCAAAGTGAAAATTGTCAATTAAATGTTTTGAAGGAAAACGAAGAAAAATCGCTTTTCGCTTGTTGTACGGTTTTTTTCTCAGCTTTATGTTGGTTTTTCTTTTTCTTTTTTTTTTCATTTTCTTCATTGTTGTTGGGTAACCAATTTTCCGATTAAGTTTTCCTTTTCATCAGCCAACGTCTGGTAAAAGATCAAAGGCACTTAATGGCGGCAGCTCCTCTTCTGACTGACTTTTCGGGTGTAAAATTCAGTTTTAGCCGGACAGGAAATCCGGCTAAATTGGCGAACCCTCCAAGCCACGCAAATTGGTAGAAAATCAACAACTGTAGCCACCCGAAAAAAAACCATGAATATATGTATAAAAAATATTGTATAAAGAGCAGAACGAGTCAACAATATGCAAAATTAAATACGATGACGCGAATGAAAAGCAGAAAGCAAACAGCAACCAAAATAATAATAACAAAAAACCATAACATAAGCACTAAGAATGTTTTGTGTGGGTAGTTATATATTCGAAGAGAGTAGTACCTCTCATGGATTTTATTAAATAAATTAATTTATAGAACTTTTGAAGCTAGCTTTATGCTAGCTTTATGAATTCAAAGCTTAGAAATCGGTGATACGAAGGCATTTTGTAAGACAAATAATCGATTTTATATAATTAAATGCTTAAAGTAATATTATACATTATGTTATAAATATTTCTATTTTAAATTATTAAACTTAATGTCTAAAGAATATACTCTTTGTATTTAAGGGTAGCATTCTTTCTCACATTTATTAAACACAAATTGCGGGGGAAATGTGCGATAAACGACAACAACAACAAAATATTATAATTAAAGTAAAGGCGAAGCAAAGTGGAAGGAGTGAACCAGCGGAAAAGAAAGCTGTAAAGACTGCAAAAAGAATTCATAAAAAAATAATTTACAAAAAAAAAAAAAAAAATAATAATAATAAAAAAGGGTCCGGAAGTGGCGGCGTAAACAAATCGAAAAATCAAATGCGGTGAAATTGGCACAGTGAATCAGAGCAATTGAGGATCGGGGATTTCGAGACTCGACGATATGAGATGACGATGACATTTCAACGCTAATTAAAATAATAATAACAATAATAACAGCTGCCACTTGAATCTGCAAGATTATCAACCGTTCACTGAACTGGGAGAAAAAAAATGGGGTTTAAAGGTAAATAATAATATAACAAGCTGTAAAGAAAGCTAAAAATATGAAATAAATTCAACAACTTGTATTATAAAAAATTAAATTGTAGGTTTCTGTTGTTTAAATATTATAAAATAAATTATAGTTGAATAAATAAAACCTTATTTGTTTTTTTTTAATGATTTATTTAGTACATAAAAAGATATCTAGTTCTTTTTTACATTTTATTTATATTTTCTGTTTAATTTTTACATTTTCTATTAATAAATAAACCCTATAAGCATTATGTTTTCATATTAAGGCTTCAGTTTTTATAACATTTTATATGATTTATTTTTAGAAAATATAGTTTGAATATTTTCTAGCTGTGTAGCACTCCCCCTTGCATATATTTTGTGTCCATGCCTTTCTGTTTTGCCTGCCTTTGCTGTCATCGCCACGACTTGGGATGATATTGCCACTTGCCTCTGCTCGGCAGCTTTAAACCGAGCGACAGCAGGTCGACTCAAGCAACTGCTGAGACTGTGTGGGTTTTTTCTCTGAGTGTGAGTGTATATGTCATTGCCTTGAGCCGATCGCCAGACAAAGCTCCACCACAGTGGCTCGAAACAAGCAGAAAAAATTCACAAAATTTAAACTTATAGAGCTTTAAAGAGGGTTTTTAAACAAAAGATCACAAGTAAATGTGATCTAGAAATATTAAAAAATTAAAATTAAATCATTTATCAAGAGAAGGAGACTTCTTAAACAAAAGATCAAAAGTAGAAATAATCTAAAACTATGAAATCTTAATATTAAATCATTTTTCAAGTAGAAATAGTGAATTAACATATTTAAAAAACATTATTTTTACACCAAATAGATTTAGAAAAGACTAATAAATCGATTCCATATACAACTGAAATCGAAGTGCAACACTTTGCACATACTCTCTCACACCAACACACACGCCCAGTCAATTGCCATTGCAATTAGCAGCTCAACTTGAGTGGCGAGTGGTGAGCTGGGGAGTTTGGAGAGTTGAAGGAGAGCTGAGGAAATGGGTGTGTGTGTGTGTTGTGTGTGGCAGTGCCGATGCCTTCGAGTGAAGTGCTTTTGGAGGCTGTGGCGGGGCTTTGAGGCCAAAGCTGATTTGCCTGGACGATGGCCTGTTGATTAATTCCTTTTTTATGCTAACTAAGCGGCACTCCAGACACCGCATCGCATTTAATGTCTACGTATTTTGTATATATATATATATATATTTGTGTAGTTGTATTTGTGAACGCTTTACGTCTGGCAGGTGACAAAACCAGTTGCGATTGCTAATTGCGCTTAAACTTTGATTGTCATTGTGCCGGTGTGCACAGGGGGAAAAAAGACAGGAAGTTTTGCATATCGAAAATAATGGTCAATCGATTATCGATCAATAGCAAGAATTTAGATTTTTGGATTACGATTAAAAAGGTAATTTTTATTGAAAAATATATACCTTATCGAGGTTCTCTTATTTATTTATCTGCTCAAGTTTAAGACTTAAGAAAGAGGTTTCTTGTTTTTAAATCTAAAAATATAAACGATCTAAAAATAATTCCTAAACCCTTTAAAAAATATGGTTTTAAATGCAGTTGTCGCTAGTAAAACAGTAATAAAACTATAATTAATACATTTTAAAAACTAATGTTAAATACATTTCTTTTAAGTGATGTTCGAGGTTTTTGTCAATAAAAAACACCCAAAAACTTAAGGTTTTCTTTTAATAAATTCTGGTTTTAGGGGATGTTCTAATATAATGAACAATAATTTATAATTTAACATTTAGCTTAAGTATTTTAATAGTAATTCTTTTTATGTATTTTATATATTTTGTGGTAATTTGTGGTGACACTTACCCTGAGCATGCAGCAGCGAATGGTGCGGATGATGCGGATGGTGATGCTGCAGGGTCGGCGGTGGCGGCACTCCACCTCCTCCAACTCCAGCGACTGGGTGATGCGGATGCGGATGTGGATGCGGATGCGGATGATGTGGATGTGGATGTGGATGAGGATGCTGGTGATGATGATGGTGGTGCACGGCAGCGGCCAGTTGGTGGGGCATAAAGGCTGCTGCCACTGCTGCATGGGCATTGAAGTAGGCCATACGGGAGGCGGCCGCCATGGTCATTTGATGGTGATCCCTGTAGTGGTGTTGTTGTTGATGTTGTTGTTGTTGTTGTTGAAGGTGCTGTTGTGGCTCCATAACAGCTGTTGTTGTACCCGCTATTGTTGCTTCTGTTGCCGGAGTTGCTGCTGCTGCTGTTGTTGTTATCTTTGGCGGCGTTGGCGTTTGCCGCTCTTTCACCGTTATTGCTGTTGTTGCTGCTGCTGCTGTTGTTGTTGTTGTTGTAGTTGTTGTTAAATCTGTTGGTGTTTCTGTTGGTGTAGCCGTTGGCGCTGTTGTTGCTGTTGTGGTTGCTGCCGCCACAGCCAGGCCAAGCAGCTCCTGAATGGCAAACGGCGAACGTTGCGGCATTTTTAATTTATTTTTATTTTTTTATTTAATAATTTTTTAAGATTTAATAAGACGACATTTTCCCGCCCCGTACTAACAACAGAACAAAAAAAATTAAAGCACTGCCCGGCTCTGTTTTTTTTAAGAGCCTTTTTTTTATTTATATATTTTTTTTTTCCTTTTTATTTTTTTGTCAAGCTTGGCACGCGCAAAAACACACAACAAATTCGCAATAATTTCCACGTTAAACTGTTGCCTGACTTAATGTGCACCAGGAGTTTTGTCGTCGCAGCAACGAGAAAGCGACGTGATGTTGCTGCTGTTGCTGTTGCTGGTGGTTGGCTTTGGCTTTGGCCCAGGAAAAGCATTCGCAGTACGCAATTCGCATTCGCATTCAGTTAACAAAACGTTGAAACGGTAAAAGCGGCAAGCGGCAAAGCGGGTAAGGCGAAAGCCGCGTTTTTGCGAGGACCTCAAATCATGGCAAACGCAGTAGCAGCAGCAGCAGTAGCAGCAATCGCAGCAACATCTGCAGCAGCAGCAGCAGCGCTTGCGACAGTCGCAGTCAGTCCAACGCTGACTGCGCCGTCAACGTCGACTGCTCTGCCCGGCAACGGTAAATATTCAGGGGCGGTCTCGGTCGCACAGCTATCTGGACTGCTCTGGCATCTGTTAGTGCGAGCAGTACGGCTACAGCAGGCACTTCCCCTCGGCAACATGGCGCATGTGCGACGTGAGTCAGCGCCTTGGAGTGAGCAGAGCGACAATAGCTTTCCAGTTGTTAGCTAGTCGCACTGCTTGCACTCCCTTAGCGACTTCCAGTGCTTCCAAAGCGCTTCCAGTGGCAAGGCTGGGTTTAGTTGTGTGCGTGCCGCAATGCGAGAGTGTGTGCGGCACCCATTTTGTGTGAGTGAGCGAGTGAGAGAGTGTATGGATGGGCAGGGTTGTTCGGTGGAAGGAAGAGAGTGAGAGGGAGAGGGAGAGAAAGGCCGGCAGGATCGAAGGATTCGGGGGATTCTCTTTCGTTTCAATGAAGGACGCCAATTTATGGCCCAAAAAACGAGTGCCGCCGATTCGGGTTTTTCGGTTGTAAAAACTACATGCAGTTGTTGCAATTGTTTTTGTTGCTCCTGCTTTTCTGGTCCTGGTCTTGCTCCTGCTGCTGTGACACTTGTCGTCCGCCTAACAATGGCTTCCACACACACACACAAACACTGACACACACACTCTCAACAAAAAAAGCAGTCTAATTAAAATTTTCGCCAAAAACTTTTACTATTAAAATGCGTAAATTAGCATTTTGCAGGGAGTAGTGTTGAGTGTGTGTGTGTGTTTGGAATTTTTGGAAAGCATCCTTTCATTCCCTTTGCTGCGCAGTTGGCAAATTTATCGAGCCCTTGGGATTGCTGTGGAGAAGCAAAGGCAGCGGCAAGAGACTTAGATATGTGAACTTTATATTGTCCTCATCTCAAGGAACTCGGCTTCCCGTGGGGCAATTGTCTTGAAATTTGGGACTAAGCTTTGAGAGTCCTTGCCGAGGCCACAGGCAAGGGTTTTCGGGGAATTCAAAGCTTAGAAATCGGTGATATGAGGGCATTTTGTAAGACTAATAATAGATTTTATATTACATTATGTAAACTTTGAATTAAAAAAAAGAGAAAGATATATATATAATGTAAATTATGTAAGTTTGGACGTGAAAGGCTCTAGGAATATGCTATTTTATTTAACCAAGATCAAGTTCGATTGTTATAAAATTTGGTATAGGCATTGCAAGGCCTAAACGGGGAAAGCTTCTGAAATATCAGACAAATATATAGTAAATATATTGTAATTTTTGAAAATCTATATAATTGGTTTGCTTAAAATTCAAATAATGTAGAAATAATAATCAGAAACGTTTTCTATATTGTTTTTTAAAGATAAAATTAATTGAAAAAACGGTAAAAACTCTCAATTTAAGCACCCTATATAGGATCATTAATAATTATAACTTAATAGACCCAAATGCAAAGCTTTCTTTTCTTCTCTTGTGGCTTTTCTCACGCCCCCACCACAGTGAACTCTCCCTCAAGCGAAGAACCCACGCGGCAATTAAGCAATTTGAGAAGCCACCACTCAACACACATGGAGGAGAATCGAAGCGAATCGCATTGAAACGGATCGAATTCTTCTGGCTCGGATCCACGCAGTCTGCCAGCAAAGAAAGAGACGGCAATACCGATTTATGAAAGAGACGGGGTGTGCGTAGTTGAGGAATTTCGCGGGGTAATTTGATATTTTATTTCTTTGAAATACATACAACCTGCTCTCGTTTAGGAACTGAAGATGATTCATTCAAAAGGCCTGCGAGAAGCCTGTTTTTAAAGCGAATTTAGGATTATTACAGGAATTTAGGATTCTTTTTGATTGTTAATTAACTTGCAATTACAATTACCGAAGAGGGAAACCTGCTGTCAAAATAAATATTGAATTTCCTCAACAGTTTGATTCGAAAGAAATCGGATATCGTTGCTGTTTTCAAGATATTTATTTATTTATTATATATATATATATATATATATATTTTTAGGACTAGATTCCAACTGGCAGCCATTGGCTACAGTTCAGTCTTAGTCTCTGTGTTTTTTTCCCCCCATTTATTTATTGTGTTCATGTCCTGCGAGTTCCAAGAAGCTCGGACCTTTAAGCTTTTGTTTTGCAAATATTTTGACGTGCAATTCTCACACAGCCCAACCGACCGACTACCTGGGAACATAATACAGGTATATAGTACCCTGTGTATATATATTCGCATTCAGATACCGGGTGCCCCGGCTTGAGCTGCTCTCCACACTTCTGGTAGTTGAATGATTCAATTACCGCTCAAGTGCGAAAGTTGACCAAAAATCGCCTGTCAATTATGTGTCGAGATTTATTTACTTAACTATTATTGTCTTGGGAGAGAGACAACAATGCTACAATATACAATCGCCATCACAATTAGACAAACTTAATTATGAACAATTAAAGTTCAGTTACTTTTTGTGTGGGCTTCCTCACCGATTATTATTATTATTATTATTTATATTATTTTTGGGCAATACTTGGCTTCAGAGATGAATGATGAGTGACGGGCAAGGCTTGCTTTTGGCTTGCCAAACGAAGATCGCACGAGAAAATCAGTAATAAATAATAATAAATCAAATGGCATAAATAACAACAAACAGGCAGGCAGCCCGGTTATTGTTGTGTAATGAAGTTGTTTCGCTGTCGGCCCCAAGTGCCCAAGCGGGCACTGAACAAATCTTGTTAAAAATATTATTGTCACACAATTGTTGCCGTGTGATTAGTTGAAACTTTAATTGCGACACAATGGCATAATGGCAGGCGGGCGATAATGGGCTCAAAAAAATTATAAATAAAATAAAGAAACGCGAAGAATGACTGTTTGAATACTCTAGGTTTTTAGGGGAAACTAAAATTCAATGTTTAATAATAAATTTTGTATTATTATTATTAATAATGAACTATAAATTAATAGTCTTATTTTACTAAAAGGCAGAGAAAAGAAAACTGACTAAAAACCCCTAAAAATATTTGATCAAGAGGCTTGTCTAGATTGACTCGCCTGGCTATAATAATTAATATATATTTTAAAAAGTAAAACCCTAATAGCCGCTAATATTACCCACCTTTTAACATTAAAAGTTAATTTAATTATTAGTAATTTTTTAATATTAAAGGCTAAATTGACTCGCCTGGTGATAATAATTAAAATATATATTTTGGTTAGCAATAAATATATTTAAAAAAAAAGTTAAACCCTAAAAACCGCTGATATTATATACCTTTTAACCTTAAAAATTAATTTTATTATTATAAATTTTTAATATAAAAAAAAATTATTATTTTAAATCCTAAAAACTAACAAATATACCTAAAAACTCCACCATAACCAATTTGAAAGAGTAGCCTAAATTGCATTTACCGTACACAAGTGGCAAAGAAGGGGGGAATTTTGTATTAGCCGTGAATTATAATCGTCATTATCATATTACTATTACTTACTAATGTTGGTGTTATTGTTATTATTATTGTTGTTGTTGTTGCTGCTGCTGCTGGCATTGTCCATTGTCCATTGTTGAGTTTAGTTTTCAATTATTTAATTGTTTATTTCGGCTTGGGTAACGTGAGAAAATTAATTTCTGGCACAGAATTTAATTTCTGCCTTTTGGGGGGGACAACAAAAAAAATAAAAAAAATACAAACGAAAGCCCACAGATGGCGGCAGTGTGTGCTCAGCACAGTTTATGGCTAATTTCGGGACAGGCAATCAACACGGAAGGAACGAGTCCTGCGTCCTGCCAATGGTTTGTGTCCCAGCTAAGGCAGGAGCAGAAACAAAGTTAATTAGGGAAAGTTTTTGGCGGGATTTAATTGCCAGAAGAAGGCAGAATATAAAGCAAATTAATAGCTTCTAGTTTTGGGTGTATTTTGTTTAAATTTATTTTATTATTTATTATTATTATTTCATTTATTTATCACTACAAAATATTCACCCATAAGAAATACTAAAATATTTATTTTATTTTCATTATTTGGGTTATTGAATACTTATTTTTTATATATTTATTTGTTAATTTTTGAATATTTTTGTTTTAGGATTTTGTATTATTTATTTTAATTTTATTTAAGTTTAACAAATATTTAATTGCTTCATAAAAGTAAATATTTTAATATTCGCTTTATTTATTTCTTTTAGTTTAACCAATTTTTAATTATTATATCAAATTAAATATTTAAATATTCTCCCAAAGGTTTCTTAATTTTGTGACGATTTTTTTTAGTATTTATTACTCGTTTTTTTTAATTTAATTTTACAATTTCTAATATTATATTATTAAAATAAATATTTTAATATTCTCTCCATTTCTATTTTATTTTGTTACAATTTTTAGATTTAGTTTCTTAGAAACAAAATTTTAAAAACTCACTTTTAATTAATTTTAAATTGTATTATTACCTTTTATTTAATTTGAGTTTATTTATTTTTTATTTATTTTTTTTATTTAATTTTTTGCTTTTTCAGTTTAAATCCATTGAAATCACAGCTGCTAATCGCATCCTATATACACAGACGATACCCCAGATTATCGGCTATATATAGGCGTATACCATTTAATGGGATTATCTGCACTAATTTTCACAAAAGAGAGAAAAAAAAGGTGCTGCTGCTGCGGCAGCCGTTGAAACAACTCGATCATGGCTTGTATGAGAGCGACGGCAAAAATGATTTATCATTGGAGAACACTCGACAACGAGGATGCTCGCTGACAGGCACTGAGTTGGGTTTTTCAAACTAAAATATACACTGAGTAAAATGGGGGGTTACTATAATATAAAATATATAAAAAAAAAATTAAGGGAACTTTGGTAACTTATTTAGATTTCAAAAATATATTTAAAATACATTTTTTAAATCATTTAAAACTTGTTATTACCCATTTTCTCGTAGCTCTATAATCCCACAGTATTGTTAATTTCTTTTCATTTTTTTTCCTCAGTGCACACACACTATATCTACCATATCTAGAGATGTGTGAGCTACCGAAGTGGCCGAAGTGTGTGCTCGACAATGACGACGAACCAATTTATGGGACAGGCCTTCGAGTTCGAGGCACTCGACTAAACCGAAAGGCAAACACTATGCCAGCACACACACACACACATCATACACACACTAAACACACACTGCACACACACACACAGAACAAGCCCAGAGGGTGGAGAGTGTGATTAGGGGTGGTTGCTGCTGAGCAGCCTTGAAATTAGAAAATAAGCAACCAAAAGATGTAAAGCCAAAACAAATTAGTGGCAACAAAAAAAGAAAGAAGGGAAAAAAAACTGTTATAATAATAACGAATAAGGACGAGGGGTGCAAATTCCAAAATGGCCGCAACTACAACGAACGGCGAACTCTTGAATTTCCATTGAAGTGTAACAGAAGAAGTGGCCAGCCGCCGAGTTTACAGTGGCGGGGCGCATAAGCACAAGCACAGCTGCATGCCACCGATGGCCGATGCACTAAAAAAAAAATAATTTGGGGTTTTTTTTAAAGCTAAATAAATGCTAAAGAAAGTTGCTTAAAAATTATTAAAAAGGAAAAAACGAAGGCTAATTAAGGAGCATTTAATTTGTAATTTATGGAGTAAAGTTTTGTGTAATTTAACTATTTATTAATATTTATTATTAACTATTAATTAACAATAATTAATTTAATCGTTTTGTATAATGTATATATTTAATTAAAGTGTAAGTAGAATATATTTATAAGATGAAAATAAAGGAAATTATAATTATTACATTTATTTAATTAATAATAAAATATTTTATAAATTTATTACAATATTTTCTTTACCGTTTGTTTGTTTAAAATAAAAATAGAAATTCTTATTATTATTGTATTTAATATTTTAAGCCATAAATCCAACAAATAAAGAGGAAGAAAAATTATAAAAATTATTTAAAATACTATAAAATAATATAATACTAATAAAATAAATAAATAAAAATTGCTTTAAAACTCCAAAAATCGTTTAGTTTCAGAATAAATTATTTAGCAATACAAATTTATTTTTTTTTTTTTTTTCACAGAAAAAAAAACATTTAAGTTGAATATAATTCTAAAAATTGTATAAGCAACAAAACTACGTTAATTATAAATTTAAAACATATTAAAAATAAGGAAAAAGTGATTTAAACTATCACACTTTAAGGTATAACAAAAAAGGTCCCTAAATTAAACCTTAAACTTATAAATACACAACAAAATATAGGATAGCATCAATATAAAAAACTTTTAAGGCTACAAAAATCTCAAAGAAAACACCAAGTAAAACATCTATGAAATTTTCTTAAAACTTCCCATTAAAATTCCCCAAAATTCCCCTTAATTCCCTAATTAACCCCAAATTCCGCTCAGTGTTTATCGCCCTGTTGACGGCTCGCTAATGATGATGGAAGGTCCCGCGCCTCGTTTATGGGTTAATCAAATTGTATGAGCGGGATTTCGGTTATGCAAAGCAGCCAGACCAGGGGCAAGGGAGTGTTAAATGGGAGAGGGGGAACTGATGGTAACTGGTAAATGGGATTTTGGAATGGGAACTGGGAATGACTTCAATTAGACGCCCGAGTTTTTGATGTTTTCAATGGTGGCGGGTACTTGGCAGCCAACCAAAAGGGGCGCAAAAAATGGGAGTACCAACACAACCAACACACACAGTGTACTATAATCAAAAATGAAAAAAAAAACCCAAAGAATGAAAAACAAAAAAAAAGTGAAGCAAAAACATGGCAGCTACAAAAAGGGGGAAGGCAGCCACTTTCAATTGTGGCAAATTGCAGGCGTTTCCGCCGCTGCCATCATTACTTATTATTCGAGTTCGCCCACCTCCCACTCTTCTCCCACCTCTCTCCCCTCTCCCCTCACATTTTATTTGTTAATTTTCAAATCAGAGTCGCGTGCAGAAAATATAATAAAAAAAAAAGCCAGGAGTCCCGTGACGCAAATTTGATTATTTCGCCTTCAAGCTGTGACCCATGGCGTTTGCAAGAGTTGCCAACGAGAGGTCCTGCCTTTATATATATACATATATATATTTTTTAAAAATTTGTTGCTGCCTGAGAAATGTTCTTTGTTAGGAGGTTTTTGCTGCTAATGAGCCATTCAAGGGGCCACAGCTCTCTAGGATTTGCATATGAAAAATTATAAAATATTCTGGAAATTGAAGTATTGTGAAGAGATTGGTGATGATGGTGATGTCCTGGGAACGTCCTGGGTCCAGTAATTGGTTTTTAGGTTCCCAGAACAACATTTTAAATATAAATTTAAGGCTCTAAGAATTTAAAATATAATAAAAATATTTAGAGAGGGTATTTAGAAAATTTTAAAAATTCTTAAAAAGATTAAGAGAAGAAAACTGTTGGCTTGGCAAAAAATAAACCCTGTTTCTTAAACAAAAATAAGGCTTAAATAAAGTTTAACAGTTCCGAATTGATTTTATTTATTTTAAAAAATATTTAAAGGAAAAATATTTTATTAACTTTAAAATAAATAAATTCAATAATTATAATAAGTATTATTTTAAATAAATTGATTTTCCAAAACTGAGTTCAAAATATTATAAATTTAATTTAAGTCATAAATAAACCAAAATAACTTAACTATACATTTTAGGTATGATTTCTTTACTAGAATTTCCAACAAAAACCTCTATAAAAACTTTAGGCAAAGTTAAATTTTTGTGCCTTTTTAATGAACTCCAACTTTGACCTTTGTTTTGACATCTGCTAAAAAAAAATATAAATAAATACAAAAAAAACCTTCAGAAAAAAGAACCCAACTGCATTCTTTGTGCCTGAAAGTGCATGAGGCCAGGCCAGGATTAAAAACCACCCACAAGGAGGCGTTTCAATCAACCTGCCTACACGAATCCTCCTTTTAAAAAAAATCCACAATTTTCGACACGAATTTTGATTAATTTCCTGTTTTTGTGATGCTTTTTTCTCCGTTTTGTGTATTTTTTTGTTCTCCGTTTGTCGGGAAATGTTCATTCACGCAATTCGCAATCAAAGCAAAATCCCCGCCGAACGGAGAGTGAGGGATTACCACTTCGACCCGAATCGGATTTTGTGGCAGAACTCAATGGCAAAAAGGACCTCCTCCTCCAACTGGGCCCTAGAATTTATGACAATTTTTTCTGGAAATAACCTGAAAGACAATGCAAAACAAGCTGCTCAAAACTGCAAAGTCTGCTGTTTATCATTAAATTATATTAAATTAAAGAATATTACAATTTAAGTGGTTTGTTTTTTGAGTATTATTAGTGTATTTATTATTCCTTTAAATTTCCTGTAAAATAATTAACATTTTTTCTATTCATTATATTGTTTTGGTTAGAGTAAACATCCTTTTTCTATGGCAAAGACAGCAAAAAGCTGCTCAGTTTCCACTTACCTCATAATAATCGTGATAATGATGAGGCTGATTTGGCCACAAGTTTGCTGGGTGTGAATTTTCATTACAATTATGCAAAAAAAAGTAAAAGAAAGCAAAAGAGAGAACCTAACTTTGGGTAGTCGAAGCCCGTATACCCTTGGTTCAAGTTTCGAAAATGAAATCTATCATAACTAAGCCAAAAAATCATAAATTTCAAATCGGAAAACAGTTCTGGGCTAGTTTTTCTTAGGTTAATACATCTGCTTACTAAATTAAATACTTTAAAAAATTAAAATTTTTACCACTTTTTTTTTGGAAATTTAACGATATGAAATAATTAACAATTTTTGAAAAAAAAATTTTCTTTCTAAAATGGCTAGATCGACTTGGCTTTTGATGCTGATCACGAATATATATTATTTATAGGCTTGGAAATGATTTCTTCACGTTTTTTAAGCTTCTTGACTGAAATTATAAGACCCTGCCAAATACCCTATAAAAATACAACAAAAGGCAACCTAAGCCGCAGTTGGGCCATGTTTTTCCTCCTCTTCTTCATGGCCTAAACCACGCCATTTTGTGAAACAATGGAAAATGCAGCCAGAAACCGCAGCAATTTGTGGTCTGAACCGAAGCCAACGATATGGGGGATTACCTACACTGGCCAAAAATGAAGAGTACCAAAATTAATAAAAAAAAATTCGTGTTTTAGTGGAAATTAAAATCAAAAACAATAAATTCTAACTCACAGACAAAAGAGACTTTAAATCTTAAAATATATAATATTTTAATAAATACAGTTGTAACTTTTTCCGATTATTTTTGTAACAATATATCAAAA
This sequence comes from Drosophila leontia, assembly GCA_008042735.1. Classification (NCBI taxonomy): domain Eukaryota; kingdom Metazoa; phylum Arthropoda; class Insecta; order Diptera; family Drosophilidae; genus Drosophila; species Drosophila leontia. Next base: position 30,295 of record VNKB01005369.1, read on the forward strand.
TGCTTAATTGATTATTAATTTTTTAAATTAACTTTTGCTCGATCAAGAATGTGCCCCTTTGGGTATTGTTTTTTATAAAAAACCTTGTTTTTTTTTCTTAATTTTAATTATCATAAAAAATACCCAATACCCCAATTACCCACACACATTTGTAATATGTGGGAATTTAAGCCCCAACTTTCTCATGGGAATAATAATAATAATAACAAGAAAGGAAGCTAACTTCGGCACGCCGAAGTTTGTATACCCTTGCAGATTGGTTTCGATGTTTATATTATAGATTTAAATGCTGAAAACACTCACAAAACAGAGTTTCATTACATTTTACCTATACTTATTATGTTTACAGTTTGAAAGTTACAGTTTTACATTCCCAGTTTTACATTTTCTCTACATCTACCGATCGGTTTATATGGCAGCTATATGATATAGTTGTCCGATTTTTATAAAATTTATACCATAATTCTAGAATAATAAAAAAAGCTTATATCTCAGAGTAGATAAACATACATTGAAAAACAACGAAACTATAATTTTTTTCCTATTTATTTCTCGA
>VNKB01005372.1:0-12408 GCA_008042735.1 Drosophila leontia
GCGGGGCAGCATTGTTTTATTGGGTTGCCCTCGTCCCCGGCTTATGTAGGTTTTTGGTTATTTTTGTTATTGAAATAGATCGGATGAGCGCATTATATACTTAACACGTCGTCGTAGTCTTCGTAGTCGTATGTGCCCTGGATTCCGGATTGAATTCAGAAATCCACTTACCTAAGCCTAGTCCTAGTCCTCCTAAGCTCTAAGTCGCTAAATCAGTTCGGGACTGCGGCTTCGTTGGGATTCCTTTAACTATATCACTTTAGAATTCAAGAATAGAAATGGGAATAGTGGAATAAAGAGAGTATAGCACGCGCACTCGGTTTGGGAAATGTCTTAACCAGTTTTTCCGTTCAGAGGTATACCGAGGTCTCCTTTTCTGTATATTGGCTTAAGTGCTCGACATGCAATTTACAAAGATAACAAGCGCAGGAGCAGGAACCTGGGATCTGCCTTACTTATCTTATTACCCGGGTTAAGTGCAGGGATTACGCTGTCGAAAGAGCAACCTACCAGGATGGGATACTATATTGTGTGTGCCTCAGGCAGATGCAGTAGCATCTTAGGGAGTCCGAATGGAATACCTATGGTCCTATGCGATCTCCTCCTGTGCCTGTACGTGTGCCGCTTGTTACACTTTCTGTGCAATTTAGGACTGCTCCTGGGTGCTCCTTGGCCTCTCTAATGGTTCAAACCCATCGGCTTAGTCTCTGCGAGTTTCTATTTCATAAATATTTTATACATATAATCGGTTAGCTGCTGCTCTCGGTGCGGTTCGGTTTTGTTTTGTTTAAAGGCTTAAGGATCATGGTTTTTTTTTTGGTATATATTTCTCTTTATAATATATTTTTGTTCTTATGAGCAGAGAAGATATATATAATATCTTCTTGGGGTATGGATTTGGATAAGTTGTCGAGGTTTTGAAAACTTTTCTTTGTGGTGAAAGAGGTGTCTCTATGAAAGAGGTGTCTAAGTGGTTAGCAAAGGTGTTCTTTTTATTTTTAGAATGTAAAATGGATTATTTTTCGGGGTTGTCTTATAAATGTGTAACACCTTAGGGTTTTCAAAATGGATTTATTTTTATTTTATATTAAAGTTTAAAGAGATTTATTTGAAAACATCCAATATTCTTTATGATAACACTCTCATTTATAGACATTTCAGCCTGCTAAGTTAGGCAAACCCAGTTAGATGACACTAAGTGGCTTACACCAGCCACTGGTTCTCAAGATAAATTATTGGCACAATATCGATCGATGGTTTTTATAAATCCAGTTTGATGGCCACCACAAGACTCCTCCGCCGTTGCCTCTCCTCCCGAGTCAATGTGCCCACATGGGTTTGGGAAGACCCTCAAGTGTCGTTTGGGTGTGTCACCTAGGAATCGAGGCTTATAGAGAGAGAGAGAACCCACAGCCAGCGATTTGAACCAAGTGACCAGTGACCACAAAATGTGTTTTTAATTGAAACTGATGTGGCCTGGCCTGTGTGTGTGGCTGCCGATGAGGGCCGTGGCGCGCATTCAAATATTTATTAATAAAATAATTGGTAACCCATGGGTCGCCACTCCAAATAATCAAATAATGTCAGCAAATAGGGAAAATATTTGAAAATATTTAAGCGACAAATGCGCAAAGTAACAATAAACCTTCTACGTATGTACATGTGGGCAGTGGTGGTGCTGGGCTCTCCTCCTTAATTAGTTTCTTCCATTATCTTGGCCTCTCTGTTGACCCGAATTTCAATTAAGTTAATTTACGCTCGAGCTGGAACCAATAAATAAATGTATGAATGGACCTAGTATACTATAGTTTGCTTCAATTGCCGCGAGGAGAGGAATACGCTCACAATTAAGGCTGGGGGAAAATTATGAATGAGTAATTACGAGTTGCACTTGAACACTCGACCCCGTCCAGTTAACACTACTTCGGGAGGGGATTTTTCTTGAATCGAACGGAAGTGGGTTCATTCCGGCCTCGAGGGTTAACTTAGCTCTGTATGGTTTTTCTTCCTCCATCTGGTTGAAGATGCCGAGATATCTGAGGAGAAAGACAGCTTGCATGATAGGTTGGCATCTCTGAACTTTTTAATTGAAGTCTTACAGGGCGATTGCAGATGTTTTTTAGCGGAAGTTGAGGGTCATTCTTGAGGTGATGTTGGGGGTATTTATGGAATATATATAAAGGAAAACTAGTATTTATAAGTTCAAAAGGAATTTTTTATATTTTGAAATTTTAAACTAAATTTAGAGCTCTTATATAGGGATTTTTGACTATAAATCCAATTTAATTTAGATTTATTTCCTTAATTAGTTTAAAATTTCCCAGAACTCTCAAAATTAGGTTTCCTTTTTCAGAAGTTTCTTTGAAATAAAGTCATTAAACAATTTCAAGCTTCACTAAACTTGAGCTACTTTTTGGATGTTTCAATTATCCTTTAAAAGAGCTCCTTTTCCTAAAAAGTCTAGCATTTTATATCCCAGCTCTCCGCCAGCTAATTGCTTCCTAACCCTGACTTCATCATGAGATTCTTGATGATAGAATTCAGCCTCAGATTTCACACTGATACACAGGAACAGCACACTCCGGCACACAATCAACAAATTAAGCCAGGCCAAGGGGCCAGCACTCGGACCTCAATTAAATTGATTTAGATCAAAAGAACCCAGTCAGAACTCTATATGGAGTTGCCCAGAACTGACCGATGCTGAGCAGGCACCAGCATAATCGGGGAACTATAGCTCTGACCGATCTTGTGTAAGCAATAAATCCGCAAAAGTACCCGCAAGTTTTTGGCTTCGAGGTTCAGAGACTTGTGACTTTTAATACCCTGAAATGGAGGTATATTCAATGGCATATAAAGGCTATTTCAGCATTTGTTTTGGGTTTTTTATTGTTAACAAAAATAAGACTCTAAATATTTAATGAGGAATTATTAACTTTAAATGCTCTATTATGATTAGAGATATGAAAATATGGTACAATTATTTAAGGCTTATAATTTACCCCAAATAATTGCTCAATTTTAGGCAACAGTAAACAGTTTAGATATCTCTTTGTCTCCTTTGCTATAGGATATTTGCTTATAGAGGTTATATCTTTACCTAAATCCTTAAAAAAGCAATCATTAGTATGCCACATTTTTAGGTTAATTCTGTAATTGAGTTTACGAACCTCATTTGTGAATCTGTGGATAAGAATTTCGCCGATTTTGAATATTGTCGTTTGGAAAAGGTGAATAGAACTTATAAATATATAAACGCCAAGGTCCTGCTCTTCAAGAAACCCGTAGACAAAGTTAAAGTATGTTTCTGAATTATTTTTAATATTTTAAAAAGCAAATTTAAAGAGTTCTCATAATAATAGATAAATGGAGCCCTCTATAAGCGTTTTAATGGCTATAAACCTTTTATGTACAATGTCACTGTTGATGCTTGCAAATTCTTCAAGAACCTTAAGGCTCAACCCATTGCTAGGAGCCTTTATAGGTTTTTAAATGGAGTTTCCAACCTAAATCACACCTGCCCCTATAATGTAAGTAAGTTTATGGCAAAGATAACTGATTAATAAATAAAAAACTAATTTTCTAGCATGACCTTTATGTGAATCAGCTTACAACCGATTATCTGAATAATAATCTAAGTCATATTTTGACTTTTCCAAAAGGAGATTATCTGTTTCAAACGCATTGGTTTGCCTATGGTATCAATAGAGCTGTAATTAAATTATATTGTACACTTAAATAAGTTATTTGTTACTTGTTAATTAAGCTAAGTATACAATATTATTTTTATAATTATTTTATGTGTCTAATAAACTCAAACTCTTATCTTTGGCTTAGTAATATTTTTTTTAAGGGTATTCCTAACCTCGGTTATTTAGTATTACTTTTCTTTATTCGATCTGCGGTTGCTTGTTGACGATTGTTGTCGCTGCTGCCGTTAATTGTTACGCAGTTCATTAACACACATCACAGGGCAGCACCACGCAGCACCATGCCACATCACAGATCGGGGTCCCCTTGATATAAACGGGACGGCAGGGAGTGTGTGTGTGCCACCCTCGCGTGGCACACGCGACTTTTCCCCCTCTCACCCACTCACTCTCCCCTTCCTTATTCCCATCCCCGCCCACTGACCGTTCCGCCAGCGCTAACGATGACATCTAAGCGGTTGCTTCTGATGCCCCTGATGTTGCACTAAAAGAAAACATTTAAGAAAAGCAAATTAAACTTCTTTTGTTTGTGTTTATTTAAGTTATAAGAATTATTATTATTATTTATTTAGTAGGACAGAAGTAATCATTGGGATACCTATTTAATTCAAAAAATTAAAACGTTTATAACATATTTTTTCAATTTGTATTATAAATTTTCTTTTATATTAAGCTTTCCAAACAGAAATAAGGGAACAACTTTACTAAGACTCAAGTAATTATTAAAAAATCTTTTCAAATAAACAAATTCATAAATTAATACATTTATAAAAATATTTTCAATTTTTATTTATATATTTAATACAAATTTTCGATTAAATTAAGCTTTCCAAACCTAACTTATTATTATCCGGTATTATTATTTTTTGATTCCAATTTTTTTAAATACTTTTATAATGAATCAAATTTTTTGTCAGTGTATTGCTGCTGTTTCCCTTAACGATGTCGCTGACGAGTGTCGCATTGCTCGTCGACTTCGTCAGCGGGTTGTGGGTTGTGTTAATATTATTTGTTGCTGGGCTGGGTGTTGCTGTCGCTGCGTGAGTTTTGGCAGTATTTTTTGTTGCTGTTGTTGTTGTTTTTTTTCGTTTCGTTAAATGCGTGTAAATCAGTTTATAACACATTGTCAACAATTATCAAGTGTTGGCCATTGAAAAGGGCGAGTGTGACAGAGCAGTGAGCTTTATTAAGGGTTTTTTCGACTGATTTGATGCGCTACATGACTGTAAATGGGAGATGAGAAGGGTTAACTGGAGGCTGGGTTTATTGAAACAGAAGGTAGAGTTTATGAATATGTAATTAATCATTTTTATTAACTGTAAAACAACTTGGGATAATGTTTTATAATTAAATAAACAATAGAGATGCTAAGCTTGTATTATTTTTTTGAAGAAAAAGACTTAGATAGATATAATATAATATAATTTTTTTTTCAAAATTTTTTCTCAAAGAATCTCATTTTCTCCACCATGTGCTCCTTCCTTCCACCTTTGATAATCTCTCCAGTATTAATCTCGTGCAAATACCCTTACAAATAAAATTCCCTTATTAAAGCGTACTTGGCAACCATCGAAGCTGAAAGTTTCCTCTTTCTAAATCCTGGTTTCCGGCTCATCACTCCGCTGTATTTTTCGCCTAACCACCGTATGCTCGCGCAGCATGGTGGACACAAAAAGTCCCCTGGTCCAGAGAGTAACCCCATACCCGACATTTCACCCTTCGCTGTACTCAAAGCAACCTCTAGGACACTCATTTGGCTGTTTATTTGCAAAACGAAGCGCAGGATAACAGCAACAGCAGGGACAACAGCAACAGCAACAAAAGTAACAAGTGTGTCCGAAATCCGGAACTGTCCAAAAGGTCCACGAACGTGATTTCAAACAAATTTGGCCAATTTGTTAGTTTTCCTGTGTTTCCCTTTCAAAAATCCCCCTGGAAAATGCTGCAGAACAAGAAAAACAAGAGGAGGAAAAATGTATTTTATATTTGGAAAATTGTGTTTTTGAGAGTTTTTGGAATAAGAATATCAAAGATATGGCCACATTGATTTTTTTTTGAGAATATATATAAGATAATAGAAAATAACAATATTAATTGTTGTTTTTGTTTAAATTTTTAGAATTATTTATTGAAAATATTTTGTAATTTATTTTTCACTTTATAATTTTTTGAACATAAAATTCTGTAAAACCTATTATCTCCTCGTAATAATTATATTTTATATTTAATACACAACTGAAATAGATTTTTTTTTAGCTTTGTTAACACTCTCAAAACCAAATCAGATGTCGAGTGCTTGAGCTGAGCGAAGGGTTAACCCTTTTGGCCTTTAATCGAGACAAATCCCAAATTGAAAATATTTGCATGGCTAAGCGACGGCGATTAAGGGCGGTGGGCAAGGATATCGAGGAAACAAAGAAGGAGACCGAGACAAAGACTAGGCTAGGACGCAGCTTGAAGTCCACGAAACGAGATTAATGCGCGCTAAGCTAAGTCCTTCGCTCTTCGATCTATAATCCTTGCTTAACTCTTTCGAAACGGTAGCTGACCGAGGGGTGTGGGCTTGACGTAGGTACTCGCAGGACATGGTCAGTAGAGGACAGTGACTGTAAACAGACCATATAAACAGCGGAAGCGACAAGCGGCGATCCTTTGGACGCCTTAACCCCTTCAAGTCCTTTCGAACTCCGCGACTTGCCGCAGGTAGCTGTCCCTTGTTTGCATGGCCCGCGCTGATCCGTTGGACAAACAAGCTAATCCTGCGGTTAAACTGCCATTGAGTCGTATCAAAATAAGGCATATAGTATATGTCCATACCCGGAAGGACTTGCGCGGGCGTGGCAACTTTACAGCCCATCGAGCGAACGGGTTGAGCTCGGAGAATGTGGCATGTCCTTAAAGGGTTAGGCTGCCATCGCGGATTTATCAAATACGTTCGCGTTCGGAACAAAACTAAATGCCTGCCATAGATCTGGCTGATTAGTAAAGTACTCTCGCCTCCTTTTGGGAAAGGGAATAATAAATCCCAATAAATCCCCCGGCATTCCGGCATTTGTAATCCCCTTTTCGGTAGCGCGGAAATATCTGTCTCCTTTTTCGGCTTTTTGATCAATGACAAGTTGGTTTTTTTTTCTGAGTCGCTTTTTCTGGTTTCTGTTTGTGTCCCCGGGTAATTACGATCTGTAGTTTCCGCCTGTGTTTGTTTTGAGTTTACTCGAAAGTATTTTCAAAAAGGATTTACCCTATTTGGCTTCTGAAATTTTCAGCGGAAAGATGAATCGAACTGGTGTAAACACAATTTTATATTTATTTATTTGTTTAATCAACTTGGAGTTGGTTGATGGATGGTTTGAATGTTGAAAGTAATTACAAGGCTCCAGCCGTAGAATTCTATCTTCAAGATCTAAGAGAGAGAAATTTAAAAGAGCGAAATCTAGCACAGTTCTTTTAAAGCTCTCTCGTTCGCTACTGCTAGTACATTGAGGGTAAAGCGTAAACAAGAAAGCGAGTGGAAAAACCATATTTATATATGGTCATTTTACACAGTCCAATTTCCTATCCCCCCTCTTTCTTAAATGTCATTTTATTAATTATTCAATTTTAATAAATACTCCATTTTTACCCTCCTCATTTTTAAATTCCTTGGTGGTAATTTAAATAATTCCTTGGTGAACTTTACCATATCCTAATAATAATAACATAATCAATGAATTATTTGGAAAAGTGTCCTCCCGTACATCTCCATTATGTATTTAGAGCAAACATGTAATTTAATAAAAAAAGACCCCCTGTAATTACCTATCCCTGTTATTACTTTCCAAGTTGACCATCCATTTAGCTTTGGTATTTTTCCAATCGCCCATCACAGTTTTTTTTATATGCAAAGCAACCCAAAACAATTATCCAACAAATGATAAATAATTTAATTGAAATACTGAACAAACAAAGGGACTGAAAGTGTCATTATTTTTTATAGGGCGCCATTTTGTATTGGGGGGCAGCGAGAGAAGTCTCCCCAAGAGACAGAGAAAGAGAGAGAGCAGAGCGCATGTCTCCACTTGGGGCGGGCGTCCATCCAATCGTGTGGAGACCCACGAAGATCCACGAAACTTGATTCGGACACAGATACCACTGCAGACCTCAAACATGGCGTCGTCTTCGCTCGGTCTTGGGTCTTCGGGTTTTCTTTTTATATCTATGGTTTTCGTTCAGGTAAAACACGTTTAACCCCTCTCCACACACCACTGGCCCATAGAGATATATTCTCCAATCGAACGGCCGACGTGAGCACGCCCCCAATTTTGTGAAAACAATTATTATGATTACAGCAATAATGATTTCGATTTCGATTCCGTTCGGTTGGGGGGAGTGGCTCTCTGGTTTCTATATAGTCTCTGGGTTTATTGTTGTGCCATGTGGCATGTGTTGTGTGTTGTGTGTGTTGGGTTGTGGCTCATGCGAATGCCAGCAGCTGCTTTTATTCCACTTTTGCAGTTGTTCTCGAGAATTCTGTTTGGTTGGAAAATTGTGATTGCAACAAATTACAGTTAATTGTCAGATGGCCCGGAAAATTTTTGTTTTTATGGAAAATTGCATTGGCTGATATAAGCTTTGGAAAGAATTGTTTACTAGAGAAGTTTATAAATTGGTCAATTTTGAGAGATAATTGGAAGAAAAGTTTTTTATACCAATAATTTTATAGTTTTCTAAGTGAGAAAATATTATTAATAGGGATTTTAATATTGTTTTATATTCTATGTATTGATTTTAAAATTTAGATATAATTTGAAATCTTTAGAAAGAGCAGTTTTTGAATTACAAAATAGTCCTTTATCATCAAGCATTTTTATGTTCAGTTTTCAATACCTGAAATAAACCTTGTAATAAATATCTATATTAATTTATAAAATCAGAAAGATAGTCCATAAAAATCAGTATAATTTATCCGCAGAGATAAAACCTATAACTAAAGCGATCTGAAACCGTTCCTCAAAAGTCTTTCCATAAATTCTGTAAAATCACCAAAGCCCCGTTGATTGTAACGAATGATCTTAATGTTTTTTTTCTTTTGGGAATAAAAATACACACAATCTGGACACACAAATCTACAACCATAACCATATCCCTAAAAACCCAACCCTGCAACCCCCTTTTCTCGTATCTTCTATGAGTTCCATAAGTTTGCAAACTCGCCGAAAAATTAACGAGGGCAAACGACGATAAAAACAACAACAACATAGGTACAAGATACAATTAATAATGGCAACTTTCTGTATGAGTGTGTGTGTTTGTGTGTTAAGAACAGCTGCCGACATAAAAGAGCAAAACGAGAGGAAAGAAAAAAGAAATATAAAAATAAGTGGGAACGGCGTATCAAAATGCAACCCACAATGCGGAAAAGGGTGACCCACTCACAATGGAATATGATGTACATATACACACATATACAGATTATATTCATATGTGTGTGTGCCTGCGTCGGTGGCAATTAGTAACGAATGTGGAAAAAATAAATCAGAGTCGCGTAACGAGAGCGCAAAAGAGAGAACAGCTCTCCCTGGCAGAGAGAGCGAGACATGAACCATTCGTTCCACAAAGCTGATTGGTTGATTCACCCAAGAACCACCCCCGAATAACACCTCTGGAATTATTGACACAAAAAAAAAAAAATTAAAGGAAAGAAAACCGGGCCTGCGTTTGCGATTGGGAATTTTACTGGGAACTCTCGCCTCTTTAGTCTTTCGTCTTTAGTCTACACTGAAAGCCCCTGAGCAACGGACGTGAGATCACACACACGAGAGGCTCGACAGCGAAATCGTGTATTTTGTGGGCCGTGTTGAGCGTCGGTAAAACTGAACGTAAAACTAACGTTATAAACTCGACGAAGAATAGCCAATTCGAATAAGAATAAGTGAAATTGGTAAAAGAAAATAGCCTATGATCACTAAGAAGATTTGAAAAAAGGATTTTTTAAATTAAAACAACGCAAAATAAAAACAATTTAAGAAAACAAAATACATTTTAAAACCTGCCAAAATTAAATGCATACATTTTGAAGTCAAAATAAATATCAAGCTTTAATAAAGCTTAAATTTAAAAAACGGCAACAAACTCCACAAATAAATCCTCAAAATAAAGTAAAGGCAATGTGGAGTCTTTGAAAGATAACTCTCCAACCATGGTGAAGATCGTCGAAGGTCTGCCGTCCAGCGAGATCAGTGCCCACCACATTCAGCAGCAGCATCACCTGCAGCATCATCCCTCCCATCATCCCCTGCCGCCTGCCACCCATCCTCATCTTCCGCATCATCCGCTGCAGCAGCCGCCTTCCGTTGGCCTTAATCTCACCAACCTAATGAAGATGGCCAGGACGCCGCACTTAAAGTCCAGTTTCTCCATCAATGCCATACTCCCAGAGACCATGGAGCACCATGATGAGGACGAGGAGGAAGGCGATGTCGATGGGGAGGAGGAGAAGAAAACCAATCTTAATAACAACAACAATAATCCCAGCACGCCCTGGGGCAGCGAGGATCCGGAGGCGGAAAGTGATCCCGAGTCGGATCTGGATGTCACCAGCATGTCGCCGGCCCCCGTCAATGCCGCCAATCCCAACGAGAGCGATGCCGAGGAAGTGGACGAGGAGGATGTGGAGGAGGACATCGAGTGTGACACCGATGGCGATGCCGAGAGCAAGTCCGGTGATGGCAAACCCGTCAAGGACAAGAAGGGCAACGAGAAGCCACCCTACAGTTACAACGCCCTGATCATGATGGCCATCCGGCAGAGCCAGGAGAAGCGTCTGACCCTCAACGGGATCTACGAGTACATAATGACGAATCATCCGTACTACAGGGACAACAAGCAGGGCTGGCAGAACTCCATCAGGCACAATCTGAGTCTCAATAAGTGCTTTGTGAAGGTGCCGCGGCACTACGATGATCCCGGGAAGGGCAACTACTGGATGCTAGATCCCTCGGCGGAGGATGTCTTCATTGGCGGCTCCACGGGCAAGCTACGTAGAAGAACTACGGCAGCTTCGAGGTCCCGATTGGCGGCCTTCAAGAGGTCCCTGATAGGACCCATGTTCCCGGGACTGGCTGCCTATCCTCAATTTGGACAGTTTCTGGCTTATCCCCCAACGGCGCCTAGTTTGCTGGCCAGCATGTATCAGCGCTACAATCCCTTTGCGCCCAAGAGCGGTCCGGGACACCATCCGGGTTTGCCGCCGCCACCGCCAGCACCTCATCCTCAGGGGGCGGGCGGCCCACCGCCGGGACCACCACCTCCACCCTTTGTGGCGCCTCCTTCGAGCAGCGAACTCTACCAGCGATTGCAGTACCAACAGCTGTTGCATCAACATGCGGCAGCCGCCGCTCTGGCGGCTCACCAGCGGCAGCTCTCGGTGGCAGCGGCGGCGGCGGCCACAGTCTCACCTCAGTCCCCGCTCCACCCAAGTCACCCGAGTCACCTGAGTCACCTGGGGCAGCAGCCACAAACCTCTCCGAGTCATCACCAAGGCGGAGGAGGAGACTCCCCGGGACCCTCGCCGCAGCCTCTCATCAAGCCCGTCACTGTGGTTTCGCGGAACAGCTGAAGGAGCAGCCACTGTAGTCCCTAAGTATTCACTGTACATAGATATAGCCGCGACTGAGGCGCTAGACGCTTGTAAATAAAAGAAAAATAAATGAAAAGAATTTAGCTGGATAAAATTGAAAGAAAATTCTTGCGGAAAACCTTTGCAGAGTTCAGGAAAAGTTAAAAGAATATTATAAAAACTGAAAATATAAGTTATTTAAATAAAAATATGATGAAAATAATATTGAAATGCAGAGTTTTATTTATAAATATTTTTATATTGCGCAGTTTTCTTTATAAATTTATTAAAACTTCAAAAATAAAATTTTAATAATTCTGGGAAATGCTTACGGATTTAAAAATGTAGTATCTTATTTCTTAATTACATATGAAGTAAAACTTAAAGTTACAAGGAAACATCTAAAGCCAATTTTTAATTCACAAAAACAAAAAATTAAAACTCGTAAACCTGATTAAAAATTAAAATCTGATTTACAAAAAATACTTAAACAGAAAATTTCCCAATTAAAAAAAACTTTAGAACATTATATTTCCCTGAAAATTACAAATTTAATTCTTAAAATTAATTTAAGCTGTTTAAAAATTCTGTTATATATAAACCACTAAAAATCAGAACACTGTTAAATTCAAACATAAATCAAGAAAAAACTAATAAACAAGAGCATGTTTGTACCCTTCCCAGCTACTTAATTAATGTCTGTCGTGTAGCATTCGCGCGTTAAACTATAAATCTCACTCGATTATGCCACCTTGAGAACGTTATAAAAAATGTATATACTATTTCCACTGAGAAACCAGCTTGAAAACAATTCTTTGCAAAGGTTTTCAATGAGTCTGCTAACTTGTTGTCACATATCCCCGATATACTTGTATATGTAATTATGACGATTAAAACTATATTTAAGAACTCTAAGCACTATTTAATTTATATTATTATTATTGTATATTTAGGCACCGAAACGATGGAGCGATGAAAACAGCAAAAAACCAATTAAAATTCTAATGAAATAAAAACCAAGAAAAAATATATAGAAAAAGTCGAAAATTAATGACATCTGCGGGGGAGCTGGCGAGTATGCGTCCGGCGGGCGTTAAATTG